>BLKR01004518.1:0-106022 GCA_011170035.1 Teleogryllus occipitalis | reverse complement strand
AATTGAGTCCTTTCCGAAACATATTTCAACAACTCACTCAAAAGAAAGAAACTAAAATTGATTAGCAAATGATTCGCATTCGAATAAAGATTTCACCTACGACGACCGTACTCTTGTAACACAGAACAGCAACTGAGATGTCACTCTCAACACCCGACGTCATACGATACATGACACATTCTGAAACAGGATGTGTTCTTGGCGATGAGTTCCACGAATTAAAAACTCGTTGACACTACCTGGAATTATTGCAAGAGGTAAGGAGTAATACCGAATCTAAGCTGTGTTATCAAGCCACAAATGATAGCGAGTGTATAAAAGTCACCCACAGGCTCATTCGGTTAATCTGTTGAGTTTTGTAGTCCAAAAATATTGGGAATAATAATAATAATAATAATAATAATAATAATAATAATAATAATAATAATGTAGTTATTACTGGCGATGCTCAATTATTAGTGAAAAATCACTAGTGGTTCCACAGCATCTCATAGATTTTCTCGTACTAGTTAAATTGATCGTCTCTTATTTGTCGAACTCTTAATTTTTGTTCCACCTTCTTCTCAGCATCTCCTGGCGCCCAAAACATTTTTTTTACGTTTTCTCAATTTTTCGGATATCTAATAGAACTTTTAAGAATAAGAATATTATAGAAGGGTAAAAAATGTGACTAAATGCACATTTTCATTGAAAGATTTAGAACCATTTTTTATGAACATATCGTTTTATCGTTTCTGAAAGTGCGTATTTTGAAGCACATTTGCACTCAAAACTTCATATTTTCCAAGAAACGTCATAAAAACTGATTGCGGCAATGGTACTCACAAATGTGATAATGTATATGAAATGCCTGTAATGTAAATATTGACATGAGAGACATTTTTAAAAAAATTATTAATTTTTTAAAAACAGAAGACATGATAGTGGCATTTATGTCATGTTATCCTGTCCGTTTAGCACTATCCGTACAAAAAAAAAGAAAAAATCTTAAATATATATATATTCAAACAAATGTCACCCATCTGTTGGGAACCCAATATCTATGTATACTGATCTAATTTCGTCGGCACTAATTGAATAAACAATATTTTATTTAATATTTAATTATGAATAATTGAATCAAAAATTAGTTAACAATACTTTGAGGTGATCACATTGAATTCACTTTTACACCTTAGTTACCCATAGTTTTGTTTGTTGCGTCAAGCAAAGAAGAATCCTTAAAATACACTAAAAATCTGAAAGTGCTCGGTGGCTTTGGTTATTATTGTTTAATCCCTCCAAAAATTATATTATTAATTTTACTACTAAAAGTAATTATCTGAAGGAGAAGTAAAAAAATTATTCCAAGAAATCAATTCCCTGTGGCATCGAAGAAACCATCGGGGGCGATCTAGTGTTATATCTTACTACGTAGCATTGTAGTATAGTCGCTTTAAAACAAAAAGATGCCGATATGTGCAGCTAAATTTGTGTTATTCTGATTAAGGACATTCTACTTGATAAATAAAAATAATAATTGAGGCAGGACTACGCAGGACAAAAAATATAATCTACAATATATACGACTAACTTTGTTACGCTACATGGTTTAGAATTCAACCGCATCATATATAAAAATATTATACACTTTTTCTTAAAAATATACTTAACTTATAGCCATAGTGTCTTATATTCGGAAATACAAAAAGAATCCTAAAAAAAATGTTTAAACCCTTTTTTTAATTTCACGAATATTGTTGGCAAGAATCAACGAATTCGAGCCGTTGGAGCAACGGTAACTTTACGACACCGTGTGGAAGACAAAAATGATTGAAATAAATTTCTGAAGCTGAAGTAGTATGCTCCAATGTCTTCCGAACGAGATTTGATAAGTCAGAATTCCAAACGCGCACTTTGAATTTTGCAATTATGGCCAGGTTTTTGCCGCGATTAAACCAGTGTGCGGAGCGACAATTATGAGTCGGCGTTTGGTGACGGTTGGCAAGGTCGCTCGACCCAGGGGAGGGCGAAGACTCCCGAACACGGCCGGACTTCCACGAAACTCGAGCTGCGGCGGAAGAAACGCGTCTGGCTGCGTTACAAATTTCGCATTCGATTAAACGCTGCCAATCCGTAGCCGCGACGCTCGCCTGCCGCGCAGGTCTGAACGTGCTCGTAGGCTGCGGATCTTCCGGCTTCCTGGCCTTAAAGGCTCCCACAGGCCGACGCGGAAGATCCGCAGCCGACGCGGATTGGCCGCAGCGGAAGTTTCGCGTCACGTGTTGCCGTGTGAGCACGTTCAGATTTGCGCGACAGGTGAGCGTCGCGGCAACGGATTGGCAGCGCTTAATCAGCGGCGAAATTTGTAAGCAGTCATACGCGTTTCTTCCGTTGCAGCTCGAGTTTCGTGGAAGTCCGCCCGTGTTCGGGAGTCTTCGATCACCCCTCTGGGTCGAGCGACCTTGCCAACCGTCACCAAACGCTGATTCATAATTGACGCTCCGGTGTGAACGGTCCCGCTAATTCCGCGGCTGCGTCTAGCTCGGAACTTTCCACGCAACTCCCGCTGTGGATCTACCGCGCCGCTCTGTGGGAGCTTTAATACAGAGTTTTTGCAAATCGTTGATTTGAAAGACGTAACACGACAATTCTGTTGAAAACTGAACTACGCATGCGCGGACATCAAATGACGGGATTTCGATTGACGGGTCCTGACCGTCCCCTGTTTCGTGGTCTACGACAAATGTGTTCGTAACTTACACTTTACGTAGTTTTCGCCGCCACCTCTAAACACGAATTCAATACTCACACACAATAAACATGGAAGTAATGAAAAATACAATATCCATGTTACCAATATGATAAAGCAGGAACTTAATGGCTAATTTTTTTAAATTAATTGAAATATGTCAGAAATAAACTAACGTATTTTTTTAAGGATTTGGAGGTTATGTATATATTGAGGTTCTTTTGATTCCATATAGGGGTCTATCATACGTTTTACTATCTTGTAATGCTTACAAAAGCAAAAATGGTTTCAGAGATACACAGATGCTCAATAAAAGCTTTTAGATCCTGTTAGAGGTGTTTAGTTCCAATTAGTTCCTAGTTTTATCGTATGTTTTCGATTGTACGACATGCAAAAAATCATTTTTAATTTTCATCGTACACCGTCGTTACGTCACTGGCGGTAGGGGGCGACATCGGAAGTTAGGTTTTCAAAACGTCTGTGAGTTTTATAGAGACTTCGGTGTTTTAAACCATGGCTCAGGTCGTCAAGTAATGTCAATGCAGCGTTCCTGATCGGGAGGTCCTAGGGTTCGAATCCCGACGGTTGGCGGGATTTTCGACCCTAGTGAGGTCGAATTCAGCCGCTGTTTGGAGGAGAATTCTAGCGGCCGGCTGCTCTGGTCGGTAGTTTCCTACTTCACACTTTACACACGCACGCGCATACACGCACACATACACATACACACACGCGCGCGCGTTACTTAAGGGCACTGCACCGCCACACATAGCCGAAGCTTAGAACGTGTCCAAGTTGGAGTGGTGTCGTGCTGGCGGAGATCCCCGACGAGGGAAAACCCCAAATGACTTGTGGGTGGGCGCTGAATATCACGTTCCAGGAGGAAAGGAACACCCCCATCTCCCAACGTATAGCATGCACTGCAAGGCGAATGCCGGAGCAGTACCCTAACAAACGGGCCACGGACCGCGCGCGATCTGTCCTTCCTCTTCCCTGTTCTATCCTCTCCCCTTACACACGCACACACGCAGACACACAGACACAGACTCACACAGAGACACACACAGACACACACACAGAGACACACACAGAGACACACACAGACACACACACAGACACACACACAGAGACACACACAGAGACACACACAGAGACACACACAGAGACACACACAGAGACACACACAGAGACACACACAGACACACACACATACACACACATACACACACACAGACACTTACACTAATATGCATTACACTGCCACATATTCCGGGAGACCGGTCGGGAGCTTAGAGCTTGTCCCGGCTGGGGCGGTGCCTCGCTGGTGGGAGAGTTCTGGTTAGGGGGAGACCCCGCTAGCTGACGGTATGTTGGCGCTGGATAACTGCCATCTCCTGAGGAAAACACATGCACTACACTTATGGGACTAATGACCAAAGCTGTTGATGCACCCGGAATCACTAACCAACCAATCTATAACATGCACTGCACTTACAGTACTAATGACCATTGCAATTATTTGCCTGTAATTATAAAATGGGTGAACACAAAATAGGCCAATCAATAATGCAATAAACATGGAATATCTTATATATCTCCAGTGCATTTTCAAGTGGAGTGTCGTTGCTTTCCTTGTAAGCAATGTAAAATGATGTGTGCTGTTGCAGACTCTCCGTTCGACTTGATTTTGCGTCGCAGCCCGCTAGCCAGAGACATGAAGGCAGTGTACGATGAACTTTGCTCAACAGGAATAGTGCATATTCGGGTAAACCGCTGGATCGAGGTGAGCATAACATGTGAAATGTGGCTCTCTTCTGTGTTTGTCATATTGGACTCCATGCCAGTTGTAGATTAGGCTTCAATATCATGCCAGTGAAAAAACTCAGAGCAATAAGACCTGCTAATTGCAATCCTCCTTCACATCATATGTGTAGCACATCTTTGTAACTGTAGCCTACAGGTTGTAAATATTTTTTGTGTTTTATGTCAATGGCTCGAATATGGATCTCTTTTCCATGGAGGTCTTTCTGGCAACTCCCATGTTTTTTCCCTAATATTCATTTCTTCATCCCCACGCCAGAAATGTGATAAGTTCTGAAGTGTTTTGACACTGGAGATGTGGGGGGGGTCATTCAATACCTCTCCCTTTTGGCTCATAAGAGTTGATGGGAACCTGCAAGATGCCTCAGCATACATACATGAATGCTTGTATGCATGCATGTATGAGGATGTGTGTGTGTGTGTGTGAGAGGAGGATGTCATAACCAGACTTCAGATTTTGTTGGATCTAAAACCTATTGTTCTAGGCTCCTAAAATGAGCTCTTAATAGGTGAAAATAGGCATTGTCATTTCTTAAATAGACAATATGAATTGATGTAAAAATAAATTGACCTCAAATGGCTTGCTGGTGTGTTGAAAATAATTAAATTATCCAAGATTATTCAGTGCCAAATGAGAGACCTATTTCTTTCAATTTTTAGGATACCAGAACTCGGATTTCAAGATTGTGACCCACTCAATAAAACTGATTTACAGACTGTGAGGATAAGAAGATGAAAACGGTAGAATGCTTGATCAAATTTTGTCACACCTCAGATCTAGGTTAGCATAAATGGCAAACTCAAGAGTTTTTTTATGAAGTAAATCTAGCCGAATAAGCTGGATAGTATTTTTTTTTTATCTGTTCCATTAACTTGTAACTACATACTGGCATCGAACATGAAGTAAATCCTACTTTAACCTAGTCAGTCTTCGATAGTCATAGTCAGTCATTGCCTTTTATCTGTACGGCCACAGATTTGCCATCTTCAGATCCCCGGAGTTCACAGATCGTCACCTGTCCAGGAACCCACAATGTCTTGAGTTGCTTTGTCTCCATGACTTAATGGAGCCAAGTTCAGCAATTTTGTTAGCAACTCTTGCAATTTGAGCTATTTGAGGCGTTTGCTAGCAGTAAGAAACGGAAGCAGCTTGAAATGATGCAGCAACCAATACATATAACAGAATTCTCTCCCCTTCAGATGATTCAACTATGAAACAAGCTTGCAAGCAAATTCTTTTAAAATTGATAAAAGCAGTATTAAACAGGCAAATAGGTGTATTTTTAGGTTCTAATGCTGAAATAGGCATTTGAGGCACTATAAATGTGGTTCCGATAATATTATAAAATCATGAAAATGTTTGTCATTAATTTAATGAGTCTACATCAAAGTAGTAAAATATGCTTTTACCAAATAATCCTTGTCATGTCATTGCACCATTCCAGAAATGGCCACCAAAAATTGTCTAGGAAGGTGATTCATAAACCATGTATACCTGAGATGTTGGAGGTGGGGGTCTCAAAGGCTTGTTAAAAGACCATGCAACCTCTTCCTAAAAAAGAGAAATGAAGTGTTAAGATAATGCACTGATATATTTTGATTTTGTGAAGTTGAATATAACATAGAAAGTGGTAAAACCTTAAAAGTTAATTTGACATGTAGTATTTCAAAACCAAAAAAGATTTGTTGAGTTCTGACTGTTGCTTTCATTGAGAATGGTCACCAGCTGTGATAGATCAGCAACAACATTACAACCTTAGCAGCTACTGTGACCAGAAGGTCCTAGGGTTCCAGTCTTGATGGATGTGGATTTCCAATTTTAGCTGTGTAGCTTGGTCAAATTCAGCTGCTGTGTGGAGGAGGATTCTAGTGGGCGACTGCTCTGATAGGTAGTTTTCCAGGGTTACCCTCAATGAATAACAGACGAATGCCGGAGCAGTACCCTATTAAATGGGCCAAACACCATGTGCAATCTTTCCTTCCTTTTCCTTGGCCTATCCTATTCTCTCCTCTCATGTGCTCGCACATACACACACGCACGCACACACACTCACTCACACACATGCACGTACACGCACGCACACGCATGCACACACACACACACTTACATGCACTACACTACAACATGTGTCAGGAGACCAGTCTGGAGCTTAGAGCTTGTCCTGGCTAGGGCAGTTCTTCACTAAAAGAGATACTTAGAGGATAAAAATCCCTGCAAGTGTTGGTGGCGAATCTGCTGTTTCAGCAGGATAGAAAGACTGCTGCTTCACATGATATAGCATGCACTCCACTTATGTGACTAGCATCCTTGCTAGTTCATGTGCTTCAGTATTTACTCACTTGAGAAATGCGCTATAAAATAGTGTGATGGGAAAGTAGTTTGATTCCAAATGGAATGAATTTCACACCTAGCCATAATTTTATTGTTTGCTCTTTGTTACGTGTGAACAGATTGTTGTAGAACAGAAACTAATTTGTTAAGCGGTACAATTTGATAGTGTGCTCTGTAAACTAAATATCCTCAAAACTACTTAGTGTACTGTTTCAACAAAGTTAAAATATTCTTGAATATTCCCAAAAAATCAAATTATTTTAAATGAAGAAAGAGGAAAATTTAATATCAAACTTGCACTCTTTTTATTAATAGTTTGTTTTTTAATGATATACAACTTTAAAGGAGTGTTTTTAAAATTCAATTCATTATAGGCACCCATAATCTATCTGTGTAAGGCTGCATTTTGTGCATTACTCGAGAATGATGAAGCCAAAAGAGAACAGAAATCTCAATAAAAATGTCTATTAATTGCACAAAAAAATTTACACACATGTATGTTTCTTGAAAAATATTTTATGGTGCCTTAGGTCCCAATTATGTCATAATGTAACAAGACATTATATTAGTCATAAATGTCCTTTGTCCATAAAAATAAATTTTGTTAAAAAATTTCAAATTTTGCTAATTTGTTTCATGATTAACACTTATGTTTTAATTTATTTTTGTTAGGTAATTTTCAGTGTATGTTTGCTCTACATTGTAATTTAACTGTGTTATTTTGCAGGTGAGCTTTTGCCTACCACAGAAAGTGCACCAGTCCCACAAAAAAGACTTCATTGTAGAACCTGAAACAATCAACAGGTGAGAGGAGTTAAGAAGTCATTTGTTTAGTATTCATCTGTATCAGTTGTATCATATATAACAGAGGTGGATTATGACATTGGGGATTCAGGTAATTGGCAAAATTATTCCATGACTTATATCTTGAGGTACTTATGATATTGCTAACGATTTGTCCAAACAAGCTGTTAGTGTTTAATTAACGTTTTCTTGTTGTAAAATGTTATTTATTTCTGGTTACATGAGCTCATACTATAATTATTCATGTATTTTGGTAAGAAATAACTATTCATGCAAATTTTGATAATGGAAATAATATTTATATATTGGATAGTATCAATTATGGTCATTGTAACTTCCTCACTCAACAAAAATTTCTCTCAAATATAGTTAATAAGGAGATGAATGCAGTCTAGGTGACTATTAATTTATTACTTCAAGAACTATTTGATTGCATTCTCAGAGCTGACTAGTGGCTTCTACGTGGAAAAACCATGTTCTACAGAAAGTTACATGGTACAGTCACTGCATTGTTTTCTTTAATATATTGTCTTTGTACACAACAAGTTTCTTCAGCCCTTTTTGGATATTGAGCGTATATTGGAGAAATTCTTTGTGAAGTTATTTGTCGTTTGTCTCGTAACATCACAGTTAGTTAATGCCTTTCATCTTTTCTGCCAGGGGCTCGGCACCGTTAATAATAGGGCTCCCTGATGGTCACCCACCCAGGAATCTGTGATGTCTTGAATTGCTTAACTTCCATCACTTTATGGAGCATAGTTAAGAAATTCTGCTAACAATGCCAGCATTCTTGAAGAATGTTCAAATTAATATACTAAAATTAT
The DNA here is from genome assembly GCA_011170035.1 of Teleogryllus occipitalis. Lineage (NCBI taxonomy): Eukaryota > Metazoa > Arthropoda > Insecta > Orthoptera > Gryllidae > Teleogryllus > Teleogryllus occipitalis. The sequence goes on along the minus strand of BLKR01004518.1, from coordinate 97,513 downwards.
TGTGACATCTCTTCTTTTTATTAATTATATCTAGAGACTTGATTTATTGTTATAATCAATAAAATGCATCCCTTTAAGGAATAAAAATGTTAAACATATGCTCTAAGAAATGTGTTAACCTTCATACTGAGAAAAGAGAATTCCCTCCCTGTTACACAACCTGTTTCACTTGTGTTCATGAGGAAAATCTGGCTGTGAAATTTGGATTTGAAGGCAATACAAGTCTCATTTGAAAGTTTATTAAAGTCACCCAACTTTCAGTGCTCAATGCGATTGTGATTTCCCAGTTAAATATCTTGCGTAATTCAGACACAGGAAATCAATATTAGCTACAATAAACTGTGTAAATGTATATGTAATTGTAAATGCAAATGCACACGACATAATAATAAATTAAATGGATGGATTAAAATAAATAGAAATAATTTTGTGTTAAAATAAAAGCTTTCTAGAAAAATGTGCAGAATAATTAGCACCAATGAGCAGAAATTTGTTGCTTATTAAAAAAATAAATACACGCTACAATTACATCCACATGTTTGGAAATAGGGTGTTCTATACGTATACCAAGCGAGTAGACTTTCTAATGTCATGGTAAGAAATATGCATTTGTGTTGAAATCAGATCCAAAACTAACATTTTACCAGTATTTTAATTTGATCATAATAAAAGTAAGAATCGGAGTTTTGTGATAAACTGCATTCTTTGTACATGCTGACATTTTTTCCTGTTCCAACATAAAACATTTGTAACAAACATTTACAACAACAAACATTAGTTGTAAAATATTTCACCCTATTTTTAGAGTTGTAAAACATTTCTCCCCTAGTATTAGAGCCATAATCACATCCCAAATGAATTACATTCTAAGAAATTATGAGGGGGCTACCCAGTGATTCATAAACCAGCAATGATTCCGGAAATGTAGGGAGTGAAGACACCAGAAAGGAAAAGTTACTGTGTGGATATGAATTCTAGCAACTGGAGAAAATATTAATACATGTAAGGACCCCACATGGTCTTTTCTGCTAAGTGTGTGCAGTCTGTAGTCACACAACTTTGAAACAACTGGAGTAATTGACACCATCATGTTTCTGACTAGTTATGGAAGCTCTCGTTTTGCATCTTTGAGGAATGTCGAAGAAGTACAAAGCTCTCTAAGTGAATGCTTATTTTACGCTGTCTGCATTAAAGAAATGTTCACTTACTTCCAAAGGAGTTTCTTTGTCCTGATCTGGTCTTTACGAATTCAACCCCAAACATTTAATGGAAAGGGTTGTTTGTTGTTAATTTTTGTGTGAAAATTAATATGATGTTTATGTGGGTGCAGGTGTCTCCAGGCCCTACGGCCATACCACGGTATCCTCCTGCTAGTTGAGCCCCACGAGCTGTTGGATTCTTTGCCTCCAGATGCATCCCCGGCCTTGGTGCGCCTCATCCGCACCTACAGTCCTCTCAAGAGCCTGCAGACGCTGGCTGCGGATGCCGACCTCACCCTTTCGCAGGTGTGACAGAGAATGAGGTAGTTTAAGGTCCAGGCACTTGTTTGTGATGGCTTCGTGGGGCCATTCAAAAAATACTGGGTTTTGTAGTGTACTGCCCATGTGACATCTCTAACCACTTATAAAAAGCAAATCCTCTTGAATTGAATGTTCTGTTTTGACTATCTCCCCCACGTCAAGAAAAGTGACTTAATTAAAAATTGAGTTCACTTATATTTTAATTCAATTTTTTAAAAATTTAAACACAAGATACATTTTTTATTAACTTTTATACTAATTTATACTTTGAAATTAATTAATTATCTCTTCAAAATTACGATCATTCCCCCCCCCCCTTGTTTGTTTGATCACAGAATAAGATAAGCTCTTTCCCTCACTAATTTTAATTTTTTTAAGGGCTTGTCTTCATAAATTGTATTGTTAATTGACATAACAGCAACCTTTGACAACCAAACATAGCAAAGAAAAGCCATTCTTAATGGCTGGAGATTGTTAACCCATTCGATCCTGAGGGATATGCAACGTGGGTGACTCCTTTGTTATAGGGTATATAGCTGTTATTCAAAATATTGACAAACTATTGTACATATCAATTTGAAACTTATAAAATCTTGTAAAATTTATAAAATTCTCTTTAAGTCTGTATGTATTTATGATCATTTGATTTTAGAATGGTAGTAAGAATGGAATTCAAAGAAACACATGTTGTAATTGTATGTTTTTGTGGAAAGTAACAATGTTACAAATTATGAAGGGAAATGCAGTGAACTTCAAATGACAACATTACTGTTGCACTATAATTATATTTTGTTGAAGTTCAGACATAGTTCCATTTGTATATCTAATTATTTCTACCTTTTATTTTTTGAAATATACCATGGTAAAAAAATGATCTCTTGATAATCTAATGTTAAGAGTTTGCTGTCAATTCGATATCTAAACATCTAAATATAATATAAATCTAAATATATTCTAAACATCTGTATATGTCGCTAATAGCATGAACACTATTTACAAAGAAAGACGTTCTGAACATAATTGACAATGCCTGAAAGTATGAATATCTAATCGCTTCCTTGAAAAATCGCAAATACTTGCAAAATATAGAAGCATACATTGACGTTTGTCCTGAAACCATCTTAATGATATTAAAAAGTGTGTTACAAGTGCTACAAACATCCAAGAGACATTTACAGCCTGTCAAAGATAATAGATGTAAATGAACATATGACATACATCCATAGGACACAGTAGTAAAATGAAGATAGAACTGAAGATAGCTGAACTCGTGGCTCATTGCAAAGTCGCAAGCCTTTCACCACTGAGATCTGGGTTCGATTCCTGTTGAATCTCATGTGAAATTTGTTCCAACAAAACGAGTTTGGCTGCTTCACAAGGGCTAGTCCAACCTCTGTGAAGTGTCCTAAACCCTACCCGTATCCTTATTCCTTCCTAATTCTGGCCGCTGGGTAGTGACGCAGGAGCGCGCGGTAGGAGGCGCGTACGCGGAGATGCTACCTGGCGGTCTTCTTGACAACCGACTGCAACGAGACGCGACAGACTATATTAACGGAGGATTACTCCAAGCGCTGTTACTAATGGGAGGATTACTCCAAGAAGCGCAAAGCGCTCAACGCCCCCCAAGGGGTTTGGAGACGCGTTGCGTCAAAAGAGACGCAACAAATTAAAAAAAAAAAAAAAAAAGAAGGTGACGTTTCAGATATGTCCTTAGGATTGAAAATGTTAACAATGAAAACAAATGATGAGTTAGATGGGACATGAGTACTTGAATTCAAAGTAAATGTATTTTTTATTTGCATGAATTTCTCTTATAAGAAAATAAGAATTTAGAATTTAATTTAAAATTATAATGAAAAGTATTCAATGATACACAGCCAAGACCAGAAAACATCTTGGTTGGTGATATTCCTAAGATATCATTTGGTTTACACACTTCAACCACAGTATGTGTATAATACAAATACTGTGCTTCAATTGTGTCCGTTGTTTGCTCTATATCATTGTCATGATGTTTATAACTTGTTTTTGTTGTTGGGAAGGTTAACTGGCACTGAGATAGTGCACTTGAAACCTGCCTTTATTAACATTTTCAGCTTGAACAATACCGTTTTTGATGTAGTATGAAGGGTGCAGGGAAAATGCTGACAATTGGTATTTTCTTCAAATATGAAATAGTCATAATAAATTCCCCTTATACTAGGAAAATTACTTATGATAAGTTTCCAGTAAACATTTGCTGGCGTAATCACATAAGTTAGCATTTTGTGGTAAATAAACACAAAACCAAATTACTTGTGGATTCAGGTAATCATAACATAAAACATGGATAAAAATGATGTTCTTATACATTTATTCATTTCATATAATTAACAATTTTCTTTAGGTGAATTATTGAGTTGACAAGCATTACAATTATATTGGTGCCTGATAGATTCCTTCCTTCAAAACTGAAAACCATGTAAGGAACAGTTGACATCCCAGCCATCTGCACTGTAGATTGTACACTATTTATGTTTTATGCAAGCTGTGCCTTTTCTATGATCCTTTCAATATTTGTGAGATATTCAGCATGTCCTCTGATACGTATTTCCTCTAGGGAAAGGACTTATCTGACTGTGGATGTTTCACAGGTGTTCCAGCTGGCAGGGCACTTGCTGTATTGGGCAAAAGCAACCGTCATCTACCCTCTGTGTGAGAGCAATGTGTACGTCATCGCTCCGGACGCCCCCGATGCCCACCTGGTGGAACGCTTCTCGGAGCAGTTTCCTGGAATGAATCTCTTGCAGGTGGGGCTTGCACAGGCTCGGTCTATGAGACCCTTGGGTAATGATTTGAATGTGAGGGTGTGATTCTGACTACTGGGCAGAAAAAGAAAAGGAAGGGGGAAAAAGGATTAAAAAAAAAACAAGCCAAAAGCAAACTATGTTCTGAGTATACAGTGTGCCAGTTTAGTTTCTCCACAGTGGCACTGTGCTGATAAGTGTGATCAACACAAATTATGTTGGTATTACAAGCACCAGTCGGCGAAGCTTAGGGTGGAAACAGTGACAGTTGCAGCTCCTGATTCGGCTCAGTGTGTAGAGAAATTCCTGGCATGCTGTAGTTGAATATAGAAAGTGAATATACTTTCATTGGAAATTCATGGATTGCTTGAATTATTCCAATTGGAAAGTACCCTTTTTTTATCCGATTTTTTTCTATTTAGTCTTTCATTCTAGTCAACTATGTAGTCTATGTAGTCATTTCTAGTCAACTGTGTAGTCTTTCCTTGTCAGTTGGTCGGTAGGTCCGGAGATGGAGGAATTTATTTATATATTGGAGTTTCATTTTGTGATAAATCCCTTTCAATTTGGCAGTGAAGTAGGTTAATAATTTGACTAAACGTAAAGAAGGAAGGAAAAACAAAATAAGTAGCTCTGATTAGAAAATCTGAGATTTAGAGTTGTGTTTGCTCTTTTAAATTGTATTTATTTATTATGTGATTCCAACAGGTGAAGTGCACGTCATATCATTGACTTACAAGCAAAACATGCTCAATTTATTCAACTTGATTTTACCATCTTACATAATACAAATGATTCAGATGAATGCTTAACAAATGACTTGTATCTCTTTGAAGCATGGTGGTATAAGAAACATACCACCTTTGTTATAATGGGGAGGTATATTTTTAGTACCACTTGCGTGCACTATGCGTCTGCTGCTGAATGTTGTGTGATGTCCTTGTAATATTACTTGGCGTGCTACTAGCTTCAAAATCCTTGGCATTTTCTCAGTGTTTCATGTAGCGGATTGGTCAGTATTTTGGTTATTGTTATTGAATTCATTGTGTTTGTTCCTGTGCCAATTTACTGGTATAGCACTCCTAAAAGGTACATCACTCACATTTGATTGATTTTTTAAAATTTAGTTACATTGTTGCAAGAAAGAGATAAGTGGTAGCATTTTCATACCACTGTGCATGAACCGGTAAATTCTTCTCTAACCTATCATGATACGATGTTAAGCTCGAACACCGATGAAGCAGTTTTTTATTTTCCTTTTTACATTTTATATATTAAATAATCTACTGCCATTACTGTTTATCATTCACACAGTTTATATATCAGAGACTTTTTTTTCATAATAGAGCGACTACTTGATGATGAAATGGAAACAATTATCTCAGAAATCCTGTCAGATAATAACAGAGAAAACAAAATAAATAATATGATTAGATAAAATAAATATTCGAATAAAAATAATTCTTCCAGACAATGAATCTGTTATAAATGAATAACAAAGATCCTGATTTTCCTGTTCCCTTTCCTGAGGCAATACTTGGCAACAGTGAAGAAAACGACAGACATGAAAGCTGGGAATCTGATGAAGTGAACGATGTTCACAACAGAGCAGTGGGGCATTATGTTTCTGTAGATGTTGTACTTCCTTGGGGTCAACAATATACACCCAGACCTGTGACAGATTTTCAAAGTTTATCAGGTCCCAGTTCCTACATCACCGACCTTGAAAATCCATCATCTGATGGTATCTTTTCTATATTATCTACAGATGAATTGGTTGAATTGATTGTCTCTCAGACAAACTTGTGTACAATACAGTCTGAGAAAAATTTTGCACTTACTTCATCTGAGGAAATTAAAACATTCCAGCTATCAATTTATTGATAGGAAGAAAGAAGCAGCCGTCATATCATGATTAATGGAGTAGTGCCCTGGAACTGTACGATCATTAGTAGAGATCGGAAAAATATGTAATATGAAACATCAAATTATTTACTTCAATATGTAATAAAAACTGTAAGAATATGTAATAAATATGTAAAATTGGATGTAATATGTAATATTAAAATACCCTAGGTATAAACACATTTACATAATATGAAATTACATTTATAGAAAATTTCCTAAACAAATTTTAAAATTAGTACCAATGTTTTAAATATAATTTGGAGAGCACAAGTTAATGTACAGTTTCTACATCTTTCATGTCAATAATATGAGTAAAAGCTTTGTTTATTGCCATCCAGGATCGTAATTCAGCAGTCAGATTTGACCCAATAGAAGCCATCCTACAAACTGGCAATATCTACGACCAGTGGCAATAGCTACGACTGCCTATGTGCAACATTCTCATTGAAGTGTTAAAAGTCGGCGATCGCCAAAGTTTATGAAGGTTAAAGTTCACGAAATGTGGTGTCAATAATACTTTTCACACCTAAAGGTGAAAATGATATCAGTTGCTGACGCGCTCTTCCCACCACTGAGATAACTCAAGCAGGCGCACCAGACTTTGAGAGTATAGCGCACCTCACATCCACAAGCACTCAGTAATAATGTAGGGGGGAAACTCTGATTTTTTTAAAAAATACTTCTTTTCATGAAAAGCATTAATATTAAAGAAAAGACTTGATAGAATCAAAAATATTTTATGAAAATAGCAAAATATGTAAAATATGTAATATAATACTAAATAAGTAAAAATATGTAACGAAAAAATTGGATTTTGCGTTAGGATACGACTCGCCCAAATTAGAGTTTTGAGAACGGTAAGTAGAAAAACAAGAAATACGTAATTACATAAAAATTAAGTCCTTAATCATTACGTTGCATCTCTGATGCCATGTGAACAGTTTACGATGGTTACTAAGCAACATTCAACTGAATGAATGATAATACTCAGCAGCTGAAGAAATGTAATCCTAATTATGATAAACTTTATAAATTATGTCCAATGTTAAACATTCTACCTAAATCATTTTTGCAGTGTGTCCTAGTAAATATCAAACAGTAAACAAGTCATTGAATTAATTCAGTGGATAGAGTTCTTTGAAACAGTATTTGAAGGATAAGCCCATAAAACGAAATTACAAGGTGTGGATGCTTTGTGACAGCAGTGCAAGATTCACACTTCAAATTTCAAATTTATACCGGAAAGGTGGGTAACACTGTTCAGAAAGTTTTGAAGGAAAGTGTTGTTCTTAGACACTCTGAGAAATTAGTTGGAAAACATCATCATCTCTACTTTGACAATTATTTCACTAACTACAATTTGATGGTGAAATAATATGACTGGGGAATATTTGCATGTGGAACAGTGCAGCCAAACAGGAAGAATCTCCTGAAACTTCAAACCGACAAGGAGCTATTTAGAGGAAATTATGACTTGCAAGTCAGCAATTCAGGCATACATTTCCTCAAGTGGAAAGGCAGGAGAACTGTCAATTTACTTTCCAACTTTCATAGCGCACACGACACAAATACTGTAATACAGTGGATCACAAAGGGTGGGAACAAGCACGGCAATAGAGTGTGCAGAACTGATAAAAGATTACAGGAAACATATGAATAAGGTGGATGTTTTTGATCAAATAAAAAAAAATCCTATGAAATAGACAGAAAGAGTAAAATGGGGTGAGAATGAATATTTTTCCATCTTCTTCCTGTGATTGTTGTCAGCAATAACATTATATGGAAACAACAGGAAGATGTAGAAAAGATTACTTCAAAAGATGTAAGCATTATTACAAGTTTGGCTTCAATTTCCCCTTCGCTGAGGTACTCCCTTAGATCTCCAGTGCCAATAAAAAAGCAGAAAGGATGCGCACCAACACAATTCAACTCACCAATCTGAACATTCAACAGCTCGATGCTCTGCTAAATGTAGCACATTAAAGAACCAAGTGAGAAGTAGATGGATGTGCACCATTTGCAAAGTTTCACTTTGCTTGAGCAAGAACAAGACATCACAAATTATCACAAATAAAATTAATAATATTAATATTGATTTGTGTGTATTCATTGTGATAAGTTCTTGTCCAAATTAATAATATTAATAACAACAACATTGATTTGTGTATATTTATTGTGATTGGTTCTTGTACAAATTTTTTTTATCATATTATTTCTTTATTCAATCAATGTTATACATTTTTATAATATCATTTATGATTATCATCATTTATTATTTTCAGTATAATGCCAATGCCAATAAATTATGTTTACAAACTATAAAACTATTCCTATTACTGTTAAGTATGATGAAGATACTAATTCTGATGTCACGTCCCTGCATGCACAGTGGTAAAACACTTGTACCATCCCAAACTGAAAATATTCAATATACCCAGAGAATTAAAAACAATGCATTTTGGACTTTTTTACAGTAATACAACCTTTGTGTAGTGAGAATATCTTAGTTTCGTTCAATTAAAAGTCTGTGTTTAAAAGAGATATCTTGGCTCACTTGATGGTTTCTGGTGAACACAATAAAAGGGTCAAAGTTAAAAAGAGTTCAAGTCAAGAGGCAGAGTATTGAGAAAATTTAACTACTAAAAAAATAATGGATGCACTTAATAGATTTCATAAAATAAGAGTGAAACTATTTTTCAGCACAAAAAAATTAAATAACTTAAAACTTTAACTCAATTCTTGACTTAACGTAATTTACTTGTTTGCCAATGATATGTTTGTTATTAACCATGTTGGTAGAAAGATAGATTAATTGATAAATATAAGATATTGAGGTGTATGTGAGATAAGGTGAGGTACATATATGTGTGTCTCCCTCTCTCTCTCTTTCTTCCTCTTTCACTTTTTCTCTCCTCCTCTCTCTTCATCTCTTTCTCCCCTCCTCTCTCTTCATCTCTCTCTCTCTTTCTCTCTCTCTCTCTCTCTCTCTCTCTCTCTCTTTCTCTCTCTCTCTCTCTCTCTCTCTCTCTCTTTCTCTCTCTTTCTCTCTCTCTCTCTCTCTCTTTCTCTCTCTCTTTCTCTCTTTCTCTCTTTCTCTCTCTCTCTTTCTCTCTCTCTCTCTTTTTTTTGTGGTGTAGTATTTGCATTGGTTTGTCAAGTTTTAACATTAATTGACATTAATGTTTGTGTTCACTCTTTGTGATTAGTTCATACCTCTCCTTCACTCAAACTGTTGTGGTGTTAGAGTGGCAGTGTGTTTACATGTGTTGGCGGAGTAGGTGATGGCAGACTTCTCGTTACCATCATCAGTTGGGCAGCGCTCATCACCGCTAGGCCACCCACAACAGCAGCAACAGTTGGTGCAGGCTGTGGTTTGGATGCTGCGACATCGCGTGCTCATGCAGCTGCACACCTACGTCAACTGCTTTCCCACTCCCCATGGCCCTGGCCGGACCACTGTAAGTTTTCAATACTTACTTCTTTTTGTTCCGTTTTACTTTTTGCTTTGTTTTTCCACTTTTCTTTTCTATCATTTTACTCAAATTTTAATTTTTAACCATTTTTTTAATAGTCCCCTTTCACACACTCTTAGAAACACTTCAGTAACACACGTGTCGGGAGCTTCAAGCTTGTCCTGGCTGAGGTGGTACCCCTTTGGGGATTATACCTGGAAAAGGAATTCCCCCGCAAGTTGATGTGTAGATCGTTGCCAGATCTCACCATCCAGCAGAGAACACCGCCACCTCCTTGATATACAATTCCCTACCCTTAAGGAACTAGTGGCCAAAGGAGATGATGCACGCGGAAACACAAAATAATCACTCAATGACTGTAATATTTTAAGGAATATGTTAACGTCTGTTATCTCGGTATACTTGTAAAAGTATTCAGAACTTTTCCTTGAAAAATAGACACTACATTACTATATTCTATATAAAAATGTATTCTATATAAAAACTGTATTCTATATAAAAATTGCCAATATTAAAAGTGAATAATATGAAAGTTGGCCTGGTGATCTTAACAAGCATATAACTCAGCAAGTCGACGGGCAGGTTGGCTTTGGATCTCACCATCCAAGGGGGGGAACATATCCGCAACTTTCCATGATAAACATGCAGTACACTGTTGGGAATTCAGGTCCATCGTCACCTTAGCAGGAATCACTAATCAATTAATCATTATAATACATCTGTGCATCACCAGATTTTTTTTCGGAAGGAGGAGGCCACATGTATAGTGTTCTGCCGACTTGATGTTTTCTTTTAAAGAATTTTTCATTTAAGCTGAATATAAAATGTATTTTTATTTATTGACTTATAGTCGTAATTAATATTTATAATGTAAACAATTGATTATTGAATGACTTCAGGTTGTACGTTAGGGTAGAAAATTAGTAAAGGCTATGTATTTTCTAATAGGTCATTGTCTTCTGGGTTGGTGAAGCTCCATGAGCACACCCCTTCTTGGGTGCACCAGTGTATAATTTGATTAAAACATTAAGTCCGTTGACACTTGGTCAGTTGTGCTGCTGTTATCCAATTGGGAGCTTGAACATCTCAACAGTGACAGTCAAGCTCCTGATCAGGTGATAGTGTCACAGCTGATCAAGTGTCAAAGGACTTCATGTTTTAATCGAAGTGTAATGAATAGGGGGCGGATTGTAATGGAATGTATTTTTTTTTCTTTTCACTTTAGAATAATGCCGTTTAGTATAGAAATTCATTTTATGTTATGACAATAGGAAGTGGCCCATTTTTATAGGTCATTATTTTGAATTTTTGTCGAATTTGACTAATAAGACATTTTTTTACCTTTTTTCCATCAATTTTAATGCATTTTTTGCTGATTTCATCGATTTTAATATTTTTAAAGGTACTTGCTTCAAATAAGATTACGAGATGCAACAAATGTTCTTCACAGAATTACTAAGAAGCCTATTCGATGTGTTCGCTCAGAAATTGTTTTGACAGCTGTTGTGGGTATGTAATTCTTGTGACGTAAATCACAGCCAATGCCAGTTCGGCCAATTTCGGGATAACTAGACAGAGATTTCCTGGTAAGGAACAGTCCAAACCAAAAGTTTGCCAGCTGAGTTCACTCATATGAATGGAAGAAGCCTCGATTACATCAGTAACGCATCGAACAGCTTGAGTTATTCATCCAAACTGGTTTTGATAAGACATTTTAAGTCATTTTTCTTTGGTTTCAGGGCATTTGTAAAGCATTTTAAGAGCATTTTATTGATCATTTTTGACGATGTTTTAGGTCATGAAAATCCACCCCCTAGTATATGATGAAATGTATATTAGTGTAATATAAGTATATTATAGTGAAGTATATTATAGAGGAAGTATATTATAATGAAGTATGTTATAATGAAGTATGTATAATGAAGTATATTATAGTGAAGTATATTATAATGAAGTATATTATAATGAAGTATATTATAGTGAAGTATATTATAATGAAGTGTGTTATAATGAAGTATATTATAGTGAAGTATATTATAGAGAAGTGTACTATAATGAAGTATATTATAGTGAAGTATATTATAGTGAAGTATATTATAATGAAGTATATTATAATGAAGTATATTATAATGAAGTGTGTTATAATGAAGTATATTATAGTGAAGTATATTATAATGAAGTATATTATAGTGAAGTATATTATAATGAAGTGTGTTATAATGAAGTATATTATAGTGAAGTATATTATAGAGAAGTGTACTATAATGAAGTATATTATAGTGAAGTATATTATAGTGAAGTATATTATAATGAAGTATATTATAATGAAGTATATTATAATGAAGTGTGTTATAATGAAGTATATTATAGTGAAGTATATTATAATGAAGTATATTATAGTGAAGTATATTATAATGAAGTGTGTTATAATGAAGTATATTATAGTGAAGTATATTATAGAGAAGTGTACTATAATGAAGTATATTATAGTGAAGTATATTATAGTGAAGTATATTATAATGAAGTATATTATAATGAAGTATATTATAGTGAAGTATATTATAGTGAAGTATATTATAGTGAAGTATATTATAATGAAGTGTGTTATAATGAAGTATATTATAGTGAAGTATGTTATAATGAAGTATATTATAGTGAAGTATGTTATAATGAAGTATATTATAATGAAGTATATTATAGTGAAGTATATTATAATGTATGTTATAATGAAGTATGTATAATGAAGTATGTATAATGAAGTATATTATAGTGAAGTATATTGTAATGAAGTGTGTTATAATGAAGTATCTTATAATGAAGTATGTATAATGAAGTATATTATAGTGAAGTATATTATAATGTGTGTTATAATGAAGTATGTTGTAATGAAGGGATGCGAAATGTGTTGCGTTGCAGGCAAGCGGTCGCCCGAGCGTGGGCGGTGGCGGCGGCGGCGGCGGCGGGGCGGGCGAGGCGGGCAGCCTGCAGAGCACGCCCGACGAGCAGCTCAGCCTGAGCGCCAGCGGGGGCGCGGGGTGCGCGGGGCCGGGCGTGGCGGGCGGGCGCGCCGCCTCCGAGAGCGACCTGAGCTCCACGCTGAGCGACGACCTGGGGCCCGCGCCGCCCACGCCCTTCCGCCCCTCGGCCCACCACGCGCACGCCCTCAACGCCGCCCTCCCGCACGCCCACGGGATGAACGGCGGGGGCGCCTTCAACGCCGCGTACTACGGGTGAGAGGCGCGGCGCATGCGCGCGGGAGACTAATGTTTTTGGGTTCACTACAGGGTGTCTCCGAATAAATGCGAATAAATGTTACAAACTTCTCTCAGAGGGGTCGAAAATGATCACTTTTTTGCCATTGAGAATGCAGTGGGAAGTTTCACTTAACGGATTTATCTCCGATTGATGTGACTCACTGGGGACTAACATTTTTGGTTCACTACAAGGTGTCCCCGAATAAATATCAGAAGCTTCTAAGACGTTTAGAGGGGTCGAAAATGATCACTTTTTGCCAATGAACATGTAGTGGGAAATTTCATTTAACGGATTGAACTCCGGTGGATGTGACTCGCTGGGGACTAACATTTTTGGTTCACTACAAGGTGTCCCCGAATAAATGTCAGCAGCTTCTAAGACGTGTAGAGGGGTCGAAAATGATCACTTTTTGCCAATGAACATGCAGAGGGAAATTTCATGTAACGGATTTAACTCCGGTTGATGTGACTCGCTGGGGACTAACGTTTTCGGTTCTCTACAGGCTGTCCCGAATAAATGTCAGAAGCTTTTAAGACGTGTAGAGGGGTCGAAAATGATCACTTTTTGCCAATGAGCATGCAGTGGGAAATTTCATTTAACGGATTTAACTCCAGTTGATGTGACTCGCTGGGGACTAACGTTTTCGGTTCACTACAGGCTGTCCCGAATAAATGTCAGAAGCTTTTAAGACGTGTAGAGCGGTCGAAAATGGTCACTTGTTGCCAACGAACATGCAGTGGAAATTTTCATTAAATGGAGTTTTATGCATTTATACGTGCGGTATTGGCCCCTTGATATTTTGGCAACCCGATATGGACAGATGTTCGGTACTTGTACTGAATTCCCCTTGACGCCCCGCACTCTTCCGCCTCCGCACCAAATCCGTATTACAGCCGTGTAGAGTCATTCGTGATTGAACCTTTGTAGATTAACGGTGTTGATTCATTGCAGTGTGTTCCAGAATAAGTGTGAGAAGCTTCTATGGCATGTAGAGGGGTCGAAAATTATCACTTTTTGCCAATAAACCTGCAGCGCTGAATTATAACGGAGTTATGTGCGTTTGTACACGTGGCATTCGTCCCGAAGTTTTTGCCAACCTCATATTGAGAGATGTTCGGAATTTCGTACAGATGTTCCGCCCCGCCTACTACGGGTGAGGCACGGCGCATGCGCCCAGGCAGAGTGCAGGCAACTCCGATTGAAGCGAACCTCTGGGGACTAACATTTTTGGTTTATTTATTAATTAATTAATTAATTTAAAAATAGTAAAAACTGTATGTGACGTATGGGGGGAGATCATCTATGCACGCTTCTGATCAAGAATCCCTTCCCAACATTTTAACTATAAGTAGTTGAAAGATGAAAAAGTTTTTAAAAAATTATTAATATTATTATTATAAAAATAAAATTTTTAAAAGCGCAAGATTAGCAACATTTGAAAAACTAGACTTTTTATTCCAGAGTTATAGAAAACTTATTTGTTATAACGGTAAACGAACTGCAGATTTGATTTTTCTGCATTGATAGCAAAATAGTAACTTACCATCAGCTTTACTACCACTACATGCAAAAGAAGAACTCAACAAAATGTGCGCATACTGAAGCAGGATAACATTTACGTCCAGAAGCAAAGCAAGGGGCCATCTCAGCATTTGCTCAATGGATCAGGGAAATTGGACAAAACCTTTATCGAGATAGGGTTTGCTACATTGCTTACAGTTACTTCATTCACTACATTTTCTACACTTACATTCAGTACATTTACTACATGGTTTACTTCATGATCCTCTGAATAAATGTCACAAGTTTCTAAGGCGCGTAAAGGGATCGAAAATGTTCAATTTTGGTTAGACCTGTAGATATTTGGCTGAGACACCCTGTCTTAGCCACAGTTGCTGACGCTTCGACCGTCATACTGCGCCTTCCTCAGGGCGAAATGTGCGGAGGATGACTGTGCACGGGTTTATAAAGAGGTTTTCCTCCACTGTGAAACTGTGCCTATACTTTGTTTTTTATAACGTGGCGCGTCGCCTGTCTTCACGATGGAATATGGCACGGCTTTTTGCGTCTCTCTCGGTCGTGCAGCCAGATGTCGCATGATCGCTACCGTATTAAGCGGTGCTGCAGATTAAGCGGCATCTAGCGGCACGACTGAGGAAGACGCGAAAATCTGTTGCATATTCCATCGTGAAGACAAGTCCCTCACGCGCCACGTTACGAAATCCCAAATATATACTTGGGGTTTGTCTAACGAGGCATCTGAGGGTAGTATCTTCAGGATAGAATTTGGCACCTCTCTTCGCGTCTTTCTCGGTCGTACCGCTAGAGTCGCTTGATCTGCAGCTCTGCTTGATACGGTCGCGATCATGCGACATTCGGCGGAACGACCGAGAAAGACGCAAAAAGTCGTGCCCTATTGCATCTTGGAGATACTGCCTTCAGATGCCACGTTATAAAAACCCCAAGTATATCCTTGAGTTTCTGTAACCTGGCTGATGACAGCTGATCAGCTGTTACGGTTTCGTCCAATCTGGAGCTTAAACTTCACCACAGTGAGGTCACGTCGTGATGGTGTTTTAGCTCGCTATTGTATAGAACGATTTTCCTAAGGATGAGCCAAAGTGACAGTTCGCGAAAACAAGTGAACATCACATGCAATTCAGAGAAGTATCTCACGACAGCTGTTCAACCACGCCTCTTCCTAAAATGTTTGGTAATGGCTTCTGTGAAAACATCCCTATGAAGTCTAAGAGTTTCGCCGAGATATATGCACGTACGTGAGTCCGGGAAATATTTAAATTTAATTACGTATCTTGAAAATCTCTTAACATGCTCTCGCAATCAGTAAAAGAAAACTGCCACGAATGTAAATAGAATGAAAAATAATTTTAAGCCGTAAACACGTGCACCAGTACGCATCTCGCTTTCAAGTCTCGGTTTTAAAATAAACATAATATTTATCACACAAAATGTAAATTCTATATAATATATAAAGGAAAAAAGAATTTTTGCAGAAGAGCACATAACACTACACTTCCTAATATCAATTATTTCTCGCAGCGCACTATATTTTTGTCGGACAAGGACACGACAAAAGGAAGTGTCGAAGCCATTTACAAGTTAGCCAACTGCAAACGAACGAATGCGGGAAGGGAGTCTAATGGGCTGGAGGGCACAACGACCACAGAACCTTCAGTTATGTTGCCAGCACTAGTTGTCACTTTGGCTCATCCTTAGGAAAATCGCTCTATATGATGACAGCTGATGAAGTGTCATCGGCCAGGTTATAGAAAACCAAGTGTAGTTGCTAAGTGTGCGTCTGCGAATGTCTAGCGAATGCGCTGACTCCCCGGGTGTGCCGTGGGGTGCGTTGCAGGTACGTGGGTGGCGGCGGGGGCGGCGGCGGGGGCGGAGGGTCTGCGGCGTCGACGGGCGACGAGGCGTCGTCGTTCGTGAGCCCGCTCCCGCCCGAGGACGACGCGGGCCAGGGCCTGGGCCTGGGCCTGGGCCTGGGCCTGGGGCTGGGGCTGGGGCTGGGCGGCGGGTCGCTGCTGCAGGAGGAGCTGCTGGCCGGCTTCTCCGACGAGGAGCGCGCCGCCATCCTGCGCATCCCGGCCGCCTCGTACGCGGAGGACCTGCAGCTGCTGGTGCGCCACTCGTTCCGTCTCTCCACCCTTCCCACAGGCAGCGGTAGCTCAGGGCATCAATTGATGGCACTGCAGCGCCTCTGACCGGGAGGGCCTAGGTTCCCACTCCCCACGGCGGCAGGATTTTCGACACTAGCTTTTCAGCTAGGTCGAATTCAGTCCCCCTTTGGAGGAGAATTCTAGCGGCCGGCTGCTCTGATCGGTAGTTTTCCGTGGTTTCTCCCGATCAACACCAGGCGAATGCTGGAGCAGTACCCTACCAAACGGGCCACGGACCGCGCGCGATCTGTCCTTCCTCTTCCTTGTCCTGTCCTCTCCCCTTACACACACACTTACACTAACATGCACTACACTACCACATATCCCGGGAGACCGGTCGGGAGCTTGGAGTTTGTCCCGGCTGGGGCGGTGCCCCGCTGGTGGGAGAGTCCTGGTTAGGGGGAAACCCCACTAACCGACTGTAGGTCGGCGCCGGATCTCGCCATCCAGCGGGGAAAAATCACCGCCATCTCCTGAGAAAAAACATGCACTACACCAACGGGACTAATGACCAAAGCAGTTGACGCACCCGGAAACGTGAAAAAACCATCCATCCTTCCCCCTGCGCAATTCTCTCTTTTACACAGTCCTCCTTCTTCTCCCTTACATCTCCACTCTCTTCTCTTTATCTTTTCCCTCTCTCTTCCTTCTACACAACTCTCTCTCCTCTTTCTTTTACGTAATCCTACTCTCCTCCCTTTCTCCTCTCTTATTTTCATTATTCTTACCAATCCTCACCTCTCTTCCTTCTCCACGATCCTTGTCTCTTCTCTTTCTTCTCCACGATCCTCCTCTCCTTTCTTCATTTTCTACAATTATTCTACTCTCTTCCTTTTTCTCCCTTATGTCGCCACTCTCCTCTCTTCCTTCTCATGCGATCCTTCTCTTCTCTTTCTTCTTCACAATCCTTATCTCTTCTCTTTCTTCTCCATGATCCTCCTCTCCTCTCTTCCTTCTTCACAATCCTACTACTCTCTTCCTTCTCCTCCTTTATGTCTCCACTCTCCTCTCTTCCTTCTCCGCGATCCTTGCCTCTTCTCTTTCTTCTCCACCTTTCCTTTCGTGCTTCTACACAATCCTCTCTTCCCTTTCTTTTACATAATCCTCCTCTCCTATTTCTTTCCTACAGTCCTCCACTCCTCTCTTCATTCTCCACAATCTTTCCTCTTTTCCTTTTCCATGATCCTTCTCTCCCCTCTTCCTTTTTCACAAACCTCATCTTCTCTTTCTTCTCCATGATCCACCTCACCACTCTTTCTTGTTCATGATCCATCTCTCCACTGTTTCTCCTTCACGATCCTTCTCAACTTGCTATGTCTTCTCTTTTCCTTTCGCAGAATCCTCCTATCCTGCCTAGCTACTCCATGATCCTTGTCTCTTCTCTTCCTTCTCCACAATTGCAGGGCTCAGTAGAACAAGGGGCTATTCTACATTTTTTGTAAAATTGAGTTATAAACATTATACACAACTTCAAATGTTATTCTTTTAGTGTAATATGTTATTTAAATCCAGTATAGTCTTACATGCAAGTTTACTACGTTTAAAAGTTTAAAAATGTACTGAGTTATATGAAGGAAGTTCAGGTAACACCCTCATTATCTCTGAACTATGCCAAAGTGGGATAGCCCCTTGTTCTACTGAGCCCTTCAATTCTTGTCTTATCTTCCTTTTCCATTCTCCTCTCCTCTTACTCGTTTTTGTCTTTTGTGTTCCATTTCTGCCTTTTCTACATCCTCTGTGGTATTTTTTCTCCTCCTTGGGCTTCTCTTCCTTCTTATAATTTTTCTTCATTTATCCCTTTCCCTCTTCTCTTCTCTTCTCAATTCTTTTGCTTCTTATTCAAGCAATAGGCATACGTGAAACTGAATTATGAAGAGTTAATGCTACATAGAAATTCCACTATTCTCCCCTTTTTTTTCGAGAGCACTCTTAACTGGGTCACATTTATTACTTTTGAAATGTATCATATGAAGAGAGGTCTACCTAATCTTTTCAGTGCTTTGTATAAAATTTATGGTATATTGGTTGTTCCATAGTAGGGATACATGCACAAATTGCGAAAGGGTAAAGCACATGATGGACTTCATGTCCTCTTTTATAGAAAATCATAATTTTTTCTTGAAATTTATTGAGATAATATTAAATAAGAGTAAATAGCCATTTTTAAAGGAAAATAAGCCAAATTAAGCTTACTGTGCATCCCCTTGAAACATAACTGTAATATATGTATTAAAAATTTCAGTTAAGAAGTATGTAATCTTTTACCTCTCCCCCTTCTTTTAATTTCAGAGTTTGTATGTTTACAAACTGCTGTTGCTTACTCTTTACTTTCATTCTAATTAAAGTTAACTCAAGAAATAATTTAATAAATACCAGCTGGACTCTTGTGCTGTAAAAGTGAAAATAGCTTCATAGTGGATCCCAACTTTTGACTGTCAATCCATGTGACTTTTGATGTGTGTTTTCGTTTTATGAGCTCATTGCTTTGTGCAAATAAACATTTTAATATTGTGGAACATTTAGATTTAATTCCACAGAAAATCACCACCTGCGTGGGTCAAACTTTAAATTGATTCTCTCCACCATTACGATTGACCAAGGAGAAGGGTGCCTGCCCTAATGTTCGGTATTAGTCGTGAAGCTTCCAAAGTTCTCATCCTCATAGTATTTCCCCGTTGGTGGGTTTTTAATGTTAAAAATAATAAAATTTCATTAATAGTAACTGAAATATTTGTGTTTTAGCCACCATAAGTGGCATTGTCGGTAAAGGCAGAGTCCATTTTACGGATGTGTGCAGGTTTGAATCTTACATAAGGCGTGAGTGTTCTCATTACGAGTATGGTGTAGTAGCCATTTCAAAACCCCATGTCTTGCATCCTAAACTGCCAAAATTATTCAAAATTCTATTCTCAGTAAATTCGAAGTTAATGTTGAGACTGGTCAAAGGCAAGGACCAATACCTCTTTGCAGGTGGACACCAAATTTAGCAATTAAGGTCTAGTTGGATTGGTTTGTTCCCTGTGGTGTGCCCATAAGTTGCTTGGCTGCTGGTGTAAGGCCAAAAAAAGCCTATCTAAAATAATGGGAATTGTAGATCTGAAATGTACTTCCAGAAAGAGAAAAACGCAGCCATATTATGAATATAAATGTAGCATAAACATTTCTGAGTTCAGGGTTGCCTCAGAAATATTTATGTAAGTATGCCTCCCCCTCTCCATCTTGAATATTTCCCTATTTCTTGGACATTTTCATACGAACATTACTGTTATGAAGAGTAGTCCAAGATTGGGATTTAACAAAAATGCATACAAGTTATGGGACATGTTTAAATTATATATGTTTCAAGTGGAGAGGAGGTGCTCTTAACATCAGTATACAACATGACGACATGTAGGAGTATACATGCCAGCCAGGCTCGAGTGTAGTTTTATGTAACATTTGGGTCTAATTGTCTCTAATTAAATTTGTTTATTAAAGATAGTAAATAAAATTTAAAAGAAACACAACAACAGCTAATCAATATTTTTCATCATTGCTGTTATGTGCAGGTGCGGCTGTACCGGCGTGGCTACCTAGATGGTCACCATCACCTCGAGGAGATGATGTACCTGGAGAACCTACGGCGTTCCACCCTGTTGCAGCTTCTTGACAAGTTCAGGGACATTCTAGTAACACATGAGACTGAGGACCCAGCCATAGCTATGTTCTATCCTCACTCCCACGCCCACTGGCATACATAGTACCCAATGACCACTAGGAAGAATTCAGGACTTTCCGAAGATGGAACATAAAAACCAATTGATGAAGATCTAGGAGGTGGAGTGCCTTTAAAAACAACTCCAATTTCACTGACTGAAGAAGAGTGTGTTAAACAAAAAATAGAAGAGTGAGAGAAACTTCCAATTTGTTTAAGATTTAGAAGGGCAAATGCCTTAAAAAAAATTCCAAACAATGTGAGTCAATTTTTTAAGGCATTTTCTCTTCATTGACTTCGTGTTGGAAGTGTTTTCTTTCTCGATTTGCTCTGCCTTATGAACATTCAATGACTTACAGGTGATTTTTTAATATTTTTTTGGTCTTTTTTTTTTTTTTTTTGAGTCATTGGGAACTTGGTTTCTTTTGGGAGTGCCTGGGTTTAATCAGTGAGTTTCAATCAAAGTGAACATGGTTTAAGCTGTACTGAGTTCTTGAATTGAATCTTTTGGCATGTGGTGTTGGCAACGTAAGGTTTGGTATCTATATTGATTTAACAACTTTGGTTTCTACTGAAGATGTAGGTCATTGGTTCTCAAAGTGAAATGAGAAACTATAAGAACATTTTTCTTCTTAGGAAATTTTCTAACAAATATTTCTCGTTTAATCTTTGTTGTGTAATCTCTCTTTAGTCTGGTGGTGGTTGTATCATATACTGCCATGATGCAGACTTTTCTGTTCTGTTTCTGAATAGAACTTGTAAGTTATTCACATGCATTTTCAACACTTTTCCGATATCTATTTTCACTTATTTTCCTGTTTTTAATAGTGCTCATTTCTTTGATTGATATATAAAATTTACATTGATTTCTTAACATTAGAATTGATAATGATAACAGAAAGAGTCAAAATGATTTTAGAAAATAGTGGTCTACAGGAGTTTAATAACCATTGTTGTAGACGGTGACCTGTTTTATCTTTGTTCCATTAAAATCAACACTTTTAAAAACTGTAGTGTTAACTAATATGTGCTGATATGGTATAAGAATTGTTGAGAGAGAAAATGTGGTCTCACTGTTACTATTGACATAAACACTGAACATATTTTTATGTGCTTTCAGCTGAATAGCAGAAATTAACACATATGACTTGATAAAATATCTAATAATGAGAGTTTATCTTGTTTGTCAACTATTGAAGAACTTTTGATGCTGCAGCCTGAAATATAACAGTTAGTGCCAGATATTGTTTGAGCAGCTGAGCTGAGACAAAATGTTTGCTACATCACCATTTTCAGACATCCAAGTTGCTACCAACATACAGCATGTACTTTACTAAGTTGTCTTAAACTGTTATTTGTGTGTTGCTCTGGAGACTTATGATTGTTTCTTACAAGTATATGGGGTAAACAATATGTACATTGTACATATTTAAGATAAAGCAGGATAAAGCGAAAACATTAAATGATAGTGCTTAGCTGCTAAAGAATGAAATTTGATGGAATTGCCTATTAGTACAGATAACTAGGCCCACAAGATGATTTTTACAAGAAGACTGCCTCAATATTGACTACATGAAATGTATTTTGAGTGTCATAAGTGAATCATTTTGTGAAGTTTTTTTGAAAGCGCAAATTTAAATCTTTGTGTAAGTTCCACTGGAATGAGAGTTGCAATGAAAACAATGGATTGCTGTTGTATTTCTCAGATAGGTGGGTGTTGCCTGAAATACAGTGTAAAACACTCAATGGAAAGAATTGATTTGGTAGGAATACCATATTGCTAAGTTGAACAAATATGAGGTAAATTAAAGTATCTGATTAATCAAATCATTTTTTTAATTTCTGACTCCACTTTAGGGGAGGATACTTTATAAAACCTTTGTCTGGCAAAAGTAATAAATATTTCGTTAACATTTCAATTTGATGTTGAAAGTTTAAATTCTTGGAAGATTCTTGTGTACTTGGTTCAGTCATGTGAGTGATTATTTTGACATTCATTTCTCCCAAATAAATAACATGTAGAATGATTTGCATTTGTTTTGGGAATGTTGGCTAATTTGTACTTGGGATGTGAACTCCTTGTTATTAAGTTATACATCCCAGTTGAGGAGTGTTCACTGAAAACTATTTATATTGCTAGAATATAAAAAAATACTCTTCAAAATTTATATTTAAAGAAATGTTATTGACACATATTATTCTTTCATTAAAAATTGGCCTCTTGTGTGTTAATTGGAAGCGTTATAAAAGTGAATAGTAGAGGTGTTTGACGTTAGGTGATGGTGGGTTGTCCATTTATTGGCAGTATGCTTGGCTTTGTGTTTAATTTCTGCATTACATTATACATTTTAGTATTCTCACATCCTTTTAACTTTATTGGAATCAATTTGCAATATTCTTTTTAGATGACTTCAGAACAAATTAAATCACTTGTGAAAACTATCTCTAACATCAAACTGTACTGAGTTAAAATTTGCGAGGCATTCTCTGCTGAAACAAGAATACATTTCTTGGAATATCAACAATGTTCCACTGATTTAGAACCTGTCAAAATATTTGGCTGGCCTGAACCAAGAATACAACACAAAAGATATGACAGATTTTCAGTTGAAGAAATGTTTTGGGTTGATCCTTCTATATTAATAAACTCTAGAAATAAAAAATAAGGAATTTATCTGAGTAAAACATGTATGCTAAGTAGTACAATTGGAATTCATTAAATATTAATTTAATTGTTGATTTATTTCAAATATTGTATTTAATTTTTTAATAGGGCACAAATTAATATAATATTTTAATACTTTATTAATAAATTGTAGTGGCAATCTGACTGAAACAAATGTCTGAACTCTGTAAAATCAGTTGAACTCGGCTTGTGCAAGAAACGTTGCAAACATCCATCTTTTTGGCATTCCATTATCGAGTGTTTCAAGAGCCATCTATGAGTGAAAAATGTTTTCAACTTGCATCTAAAGTGTTTAAATGTAGTTTGTATTTATTTATTTTTTAATTAATCACAAAAACTGTTTGTTTTGTTTACCCACATTAAATCTACATGCTGCAGATCTACTTCCCTGTAACTGATGAAAAAAAATGTTTTTAGTGTTGTGACAATGCACCATTCCCATATGAGAACTTGGAGTTGATGTATGTTCAAGAAATGTTTTGACATAATAATTTGAATATTTATATATGTAAATAATGTAAATGTAATTTGAAGAATGTACAACGCTCTTGCTTATTAATTTGAATTCACTATTCATATTTTCACTTTTTTAAAAGAAGCCCTTTGTGATCATGTGTAGGTACATCTACTAGGTATTTTTTACTTTCCCTTTACCAAAGATGGATGTTATCTAGTCATTTCTTTAAATGTTAGTGTAACCTTGTTATTTCTTGGAAGAGAAAATCAACACTGTAAATATCTTGAATGTATAGTATAAAAATAAAAACCCAAATATTTCCAGGGAAGGAACAATATATTTGTGTACACTCACATGTTTCCAGTCAGGAACTGAGTTTTTAGTTCAGTACAGAGAGATCTCTCTGAATGACTTCCCTTTCCTTTTCTTCCCAAAAAGAAACAAAAGCAGTGATCATGAGCCATCTTGTAAAAGGTTCATTAATATGAGGCCTGTAACGGATTACACTGAGAGATGCGTTGTGAATAAATGTGCAACGAAAAAAGAGGAAAGAGGCCAGTGAGACTGCGTCCACACTAGAAATAGGTTATTCAATGACTCGAAATGCCTTTGTGCCACAAGAATAATGACAGCAGTTAGCTATGGGATCAGCTGTGAGTCCCGTTTCTTGTTTTATTAAATGTTCTTGTGTAATTTTTACCCCATGAAATTCTTGATTTGTTACCAGAAACTTAAACCATCTGTTTAACGATTTCAAATTGCCTAAAGTGAAATGTATTACTGCATTGTAAGTCATTATTTAATGTAAATAACAGGAACTTTTGTGACATATAGGGAAGAAATACAATCTCTGGATATTTTCTTGAGCTCTCTCCGTAATCTCTACCCCCTCTGTTTGACTATATTTGTTGGTTAAATTGTGAATGATCGAATAATTCATAATAAAATTCACAGTTAATAAATTCATTCATAAATAATAAATACGAATTAAGAAAAATTAATTCAATTCTTTCAAAATACCCCTTTAAGTTTCTTGCTCCAAATTTTTATTTTTATATTGCTCATTATGGAATTCATACAAGTAAGAAAATCTTCCACACAAGTTGTTTCTTGTTCATTTCCATTTAAAGATGGAATTCAAGTAAACAATTTAAAAACTGGTTGTTTCTTGCACCTTTTACTGCTAAATTTTATAAATTCACTCAATTCTACACAGTTCAGTGTTTTCCTGTGGCAGTGAATAGCTAAATGCCATATAAAAAATGAAGGGGTAGAAATGTGTCCAAGAAGACTCGGTTGCTGACCAACTCGAGCGAGAATCTCTTTCGCATCTGCAGAGGTGAACAACAAAACTCTTTCAAGTGTGTGGGGGTCGACAAGTGTCCCTTGTTTTGATTTTCCACATTTTTTGCAACGCATTTCTTGGGGTACTCTGCTGCGTACCTTAGTCCTTTGTTTTTCACATTTTTTGGACAACTTTCACCTAGAACTGACAATGCATTAGTCCATTGAGCAACATTATGTACGATTTTTTATGAATTAATGTTGTTTACACTGCCTTTATGAAGTTGTAATATATTTTGTAAATACCAAAAATGTTAGCATAAAAAATAAATATGTTTTTAAAGTAAATATGCAAATGAAATAACCAACTGTCCAAACATTCCTGCATAGTTAAAATTCTTGTTAAAGAATGTATTTTAATTAATTTTAAATTTCAAATTGTTCAATACCTGTAACAATCAGAATAAAAGAATGTCTCTTAAGATTTTTCAGCAGCACTTTATTCACTTGAAGCAAGATCATCTTGAATTGCCTCTTCAAACCGTTATTTTTCATTTGCATCACATCTCTGAATTTCTGCTCAAAAGCATTGTCTTCTTACAATGACCTGTGTACTGCTACAAAATCAGGTCACATTCTGCATAAGTAAAAGTGACCATAAAGTTTGCTCGACAATTCAGGAACTGAATTCAAATTAACAAGCAATATTGTTCATTGTTGCTTTAACACAGATTTTTCTGTGTAATTATTGTTCATTTTCTGATTTGTGAAATGAATAATAAAATTGTTTTTATATTCAATGAATTCTTTATTAATATGCTTTTTACTTCATTGTTGTATGTGGAGAAAGTTATGCGTAATGTGTTAACTTCTTAGATGTTAGTTGCTTTTTTGGTGCTGGGCCGCAACACTATGTGACTAAACTGTTAAAATCAACATTAGAAATTATCTATGCTCCAATGAAATTGGACATACAATTTATTTGACAGTTTTGGTTCCGAAAAAAATGGAATAAATGTTTATAATAAAAGTGTGGAGATGTAAATGTAAAGAAATCATTTCTAAAAACATTAGCAGCATTATAAAGTGGTAATAATTTACGTAGTGCTTTAAATAAATCTTGTTATTTTGACAGAAATGCCAGATATGGGGTCCCTGAATTTTAAAAAAAAAATTTACTCCAAAATTTGGCTGAAGTAGAGCACATGGTACAATTTATGGTAACTGTCTACCTCAAAATGATAAAAAATTGTGAAATTTCATTTTTTTAAAACATTTTATTGAGTTGTATCCTCTGTTTTACTCTTGTAAATACTTCAAACCATTTCTACGTTTCGTAGTTTCTGAGCAATGTTTTTCTTTCAGAGCGAGCGTGCAAGTGCCACGTTTCCTATTGTCAACTGTCAAGCCCTTAGTGAGTGAACTTCAGACCCTTTTTTCCTGTCTTCAGAATTTTCAAAAGATTCATGCACCACAATCATCATAAACCATAAAAGATAATGATAGAATTCTTCTTGCAACTTGCAACCAACGATTTTCTCTAGAGAATGTACTAGAATAGTGTGTCACTATAAGTTTCAGTTAAAAAAAACTGAAATGTCCAGAATATCCTTTGAAACAATTATTTCTTCTGAAATAATCAAATCCTGACTCTAGTTTTCACCATTCTAGTTCATTCTCTTGAACGTTATATTTGTGATTAATTTACAAAAAGAATTATCAAAATACATCAACTTGTGAAGGTAGGATGTCTGAAATAAAAACCTGGATTTTGGCCAATTAATTATAAACAAATAGAAATTTTTTATTTCATATAGAAATCAAATGTACTAAGGAAAGCAAAATAGAAGCAATATATTTGATATTATTACCTTAGGCAGACGGCTATATTAAGGAAGTCGTTTAAATATTTCGCGCCGCTTAGGCGAGTGGGAAATCCTCGATGGAGGGGATGGAGTAGGCTAGGTAGTTTTGAGGGGAATCTCGGAGGGCAGAGGTAATGAGCTATATACACAATATGATACATAATTCTGAGCAACGTGAGGGAGAATTCGCCGGCGAGGCTGCCACGCTCGTTCAAGGCAAAATCGCCCTTATCTTCGGCATGGGCGGTCTAAATAAATTTTAAAAATTAAAGGTTGAATTCTAGAACACGGTACAACCTAAGGAAGTCGTTTAAACCGGCAATTCGCGCCGCACCGGCGAGGGAGGAATCCACGGTGGAGGGGGCGAGGGGTGGTTAGGCGATTATAAGGGGAGGCAATTTCACCCGGGGAATCGTGCCGGAGCTCTATTACTAAATAGTACTGCGATCGGGGTGGGGTGTCTGTGTGATGAAGCTTGTAGTGCTCTTTCTTCCAAAGAGTATGCTTTCTTCAAAACGTGTTTGCAACTTCGCAGTTTGAATTCTCGAGGTTTTCTAATAAAGTGCTTTTTCATAAAAGTGAATTGGTAATTATGCGGTGGATAGATTCAAGAATGTTTATAGAGATCGCGAGGGCGTAGCCCGAGCCTCGCCGTGACTTGGATCCGACGAGCGAAGCGAGAAAACTTGCGTTTGGAAGTAATTTGGCATTTAATTGCGGCGGGGACAAAGTGTATGACGGGCGAGCTATGAAAATCGCCTATCGGTAAGTTTTATTTATTTCTATTAGAGCCCGTAGCGTAATTTGAGAGGGCTTAAGGACACTCCCCTCCTCTACCCCCTCCCCTTCCCTCTCGTCCGCGCCTCTAAGGATGTACCGTGTCTCTACTTTAACCTAATGTTGATTCTTCGTGATTGGTTACTTTTTTCTTTACATTTCACGTCCTAGTACCTTGTCGGAGCGCCATAACTATTTTGCCTGTTGAAGCGAAAGTTGCATAGCGGTTTTATTTTGATTTTTGTGTAGTAGCTGTCAAAACGGTTAGCTAAGTTTCTGTCGAACTGTTTTACGTTTCTTGTGCCCTTCTGATTCTTTGTGATCGTTCCGTGTTAAGTGTTACATGGTGAGAATAAACGTGGGTCTTTATATATAAAATCCACGTATACGTGGTGCCGAAAAGGGTGGTTGTCCGCAAGTAAGTGGATTCAAAACCATAGATTGATTCTGGGTTTACGTGTACAATGTGTGTGTGTGTGTGTTCTATGAGGTTGGCCGAGTGAAATGAGTAGCCTGATAGCTTTAAGTGGAAGAGTAGTAAGAAAGATGTCATTAATGTGCGTTAGTGCTCCTGGCGAAATGGGACGTAGTTCGTGAGAAGCAAATTAAACCAAGATTCTTACCTTTCCTTGGGAGTACGAAAAATGAAGAAATCGCACATTGGTAAGTTCTATTAATTTATTTCAGGGCAGTTTTCGTATTGTTAGAGAGAGGGGTGTAAGGAGACACCCTGGAACCCCTTCTACACCCATTCCCTTCCCCCTTCTACACCCCCCAGGGTTTACCGTGCCCTCTACTTAAACACAAAATTTTTATTTAGTAGTTTTGAAATATTAACATTTTGCAATTTTTTATAAGTCTGTTCGGGAGCTCGCCAGAAATGAGTCTAGCCCCATTTCTTTTACTTTTGGTACGTACGTTGAGAAAATTTAAATACAAAATTGGAACTGTTTTTGAGAAAATAATTGTTTTAAAAGAACCAAAAATTGCCTATATTTTACGCGAAATTTCGTGAAAACTACTCATATTTTCGAAAAATTCAACATGACCTTATTTCAAGATGAATCTTTAAAGAATAGATTTCATTCAGCAAAAAATCTTTGATCTTCAGTATTGTAGTTTTAGGAAGTCGCCGAAAAAAATTTGAACTTTTCGAAAAATCAGCGATTTGGACGAAAATGAGACCAGCACCATGCTCTTAAACAGTTCTTAATGCTGTCTAGAAAATTCGCTAGCGCAGGCGAAGGTACCGCATGCCAGCCACGATAACCATGGCTCCACATGTTTCAAAGGCAGGGAGAGGGCAGGATGCGTGTCTGGACGGTCGGTAGGCACCGCAAAATGTTGCGGTGAACAGTCCTCCTCTGGACGTTCGTAGTTACGCTTCTCTCACGTTTTTGTGAAAACGGAGTGTGTCAATGATCCAGAAGTTAGTGGTTTGCGTAATTGTCTTATAGAACAATTATTGAGGACGGAATTTCAGAGTATTGGATTTTCAGAAAAGCTCAAAATAAGACAACCGTAGATGTAGCTTCCATAAAGAGCGATGTACTTAAAATTCAGGATTCGCCACTGCTACATCTTGAAATTCTCATTCAATACCATTCAGCTTCTGAAAGTGCTTAAGCTCAGTTTCTATACATCCAAAAGAAATTGAAAACTACGAATTTGTTCTTGCTTCAACACACTTCTGTGATAAAGTGTTCACAGAAGCACTTCCATTAGTCCCAGGAAGTATGGCTAAAAAGACCACCAGGAAATATGAAAAGGGAAAATTATCCTTATTATATGAAGTAAATTTGTTGTCACTTCTCAAATAAGATCTGAAGGAAATGAAATAAAAGTTATTTACACCACAAAAAATTCATTACAAACATTTTATTCAAAAATAGAGGCAAAACAGTGCCATGAGTTCCACAGTACACAACTGGAAAGATGCATTACTATGAGAGATTGTGCTTGAGGATGTAATGTAGCCGTACAAAATTAATTTTCATTTTCACAAGATAGAGCACCTTCAAAAATATACTGCAATACAACTAGAATATAATACCCAATATTTTGTTCACATGGTACCCTAAAATGTTGAAATGTAGCAGCCACAAGGGACACCCTCATTTGATTATTTAACAGTTAATTCTTTCTTTGAATCCAAATTCTAATGCCCCTCAAATTTTAAAATGTAATGAATCTAAAAGGTTAAGTAATTGGTCTGAATCCAACCAGTAATCAGTATTTATGAACTACAAGAAAATGAATGAGTGAAAAATACTACAAAAAATTAACTTTCAAAACTTACGAATTACAAAAACAAAAGTATTAGTTATAACCATAAAAGATTCACTAATCTGTCTGAATCCAACAATATGAATTCAGATTTTTGAACTTCAAGAAAACGAGAAAGAGGTAGACACTATTAATACCAAAGTTCATCATTCCTTGAAAATCTTAGAAATTAACAAAACAAATCTTACAAATAAGCAGAACAAACAAGGAAAACTACAGGGTTCTCTAATTTGTCTGAATTCAAAAAGTAAATATGAATTCATTATTTATGAAAACAAGAAAGTGATACATATTATTAAAACTATGGTTAATTATGCCTAGAAAAATCTTATAAATTAAGGGGGGGAAAAATAAGAAAATCAGCCGAAACTAACTAGTAGTGGTAACGCATCTCTTAAAAATTTGAGTAGAGATTCAATGTAGCTTTACACCTTCTGATACATGAAACGAAGCATATTTACTTTTTGTTAACTACAAATGTGCCATGTTCTCCATACTACTATAAAAGAATTAATATTTTCACAATAACCAAAGTATTTGGAAGGAAAAAATTAAACTATGGTAACCTCTGATGCCTAGGTTTTTGTCTTAATTTTTTCAGTCAAATACAGATTCTGATAGAATATGCAGTAAATGCATTTCTCGTCAGCACAAATGTGATAGCATTAGTATTAGATGTAGAAAATTGTGTGACAAAATACAGCATCAGAAACTTGAATATTGGGTGAAACAATTAGACGGGTACACCTTAGAATGTTAAAAATATCTTCCGTATTATTCTTAAAAGATGACAATTTAAAATCTTTTTCTGGTCAATTTGAAATTCAAGCTGACACTCATTAAATTATGCTCTTTCTCCTTTATTTTTATTATTATTATTATTTAGTATTTCATGTTTCTGATCTTCCTTCATATCAAGAAATTTCTTAAAATTTAGAATATGAGAGTTCTACACACATCACAATATCATGTTATTCTTTTACCATTTGACAAGCTTCAAAATGATTTTAACTTTCTTTTAAGTGATCGTAAAATTGGATCATTAAAATTAATGTTCAAGATTCACAAACAAAAATATTCAATCTTAGTCATTTTTCCATCATGTACAACTGTACACATCCGCCCTTGCATTACCAAGGAACACTAGATAAAATGCTTAGGCATAACTTCAAGCACAAAATTGAATTGGAAATCTTCAATAAAAAGTATTATGGATCAAATACATATTAAAATATTCAAAATGTTTCCCCATTATTAATTTGAAGTCTCAGCTTCACATTGATTGTGGCCTACAGTTTGACTGAACTGAATAGAGTTCGATGTGTAATTCGCCTTTTATGCCAGAAAATGCCTTGGAAAATGCAAGAGCAGTCTGGAGCAATGTTGCTGCTTAAACAAATGTTCAAAAATTTCAAATTTTTCAAAATATTGCTAAATCTATGTATTTAATAATTTACAAACAGTTGCAAAACAAATAAACTGTTGAATATTTACAAAACTACACAAATATTTCAAAATTTTATTTTGATATCATCTATTTTTTTTATCTTCAACAATCTTATCAGTCTCAAAGCAGCATAAAACCCAATTTCCAAAAAAATAATTTTGACACCCTCCCCCCTAATTTAGGGAATTCTGCCTTTTAAAATACAAATTTCCAAAGCATGAAGTTATGCCCCATAAATATTTAATTTGCTTTTTATATTCAAAATGGATTTTCAAATTGAACTAAAAATTATGTTGCTATAATTACAATTAAAATATAAATAAATTAGCACAAGTATATTTACCTACATGGACTTGTCTCAATGCTGGGAACAATCAATCCTCTGTTCCATTAACTTGTCCCATAAGGATTATAAAGTTGCATATTTTGTCTTAATCTTCTGCCCAGCCTGGCTTTCGAAGCCCATTCAGAAACTGGCATGTTAAACCATAGAGGAAAGAATATTTCCTCTAGAATTAAACTATAAGTGATCAGGACATCCCGTGCTGTAGGTAAGTATCAAGAAAAGTGTTTGACTTATTATTAAGAGTGCAAGAGTCCTCCTGTTTGTGCAAACGAAAAACTACCTAACCAAAGTATTTTATGTTAAATATGCTAAAGTAAACATTTATATTTCTTTCACAAAGTATCACCCCGCGTCTTCTATTCTTCCACTAAGCACCTTCTTCAATCCTCTATTTGGTGTGTCTTGGCCTGGACCTTTATCAACATAACAAAAAGACAATCAAATCCTCTATTCACTGTTCTGTAATTGCACAGTTAATCTGTCTGATGGGTCATTGAGAGTTCTAGGAAAACCTGGCAAGAGGATAGAAGGTTATGGAAATATCGGGCAATGATGGATCCAGAAGGGCAAAGGCTTGGTCACAGCTAAAAGGTTTTGGGATTTTACCTAATTTATTCAAAATTATTACCTTTTATAGATCTCATCATAACCAAAGCAATATTCTCAATATGAATGTACTTGTACTTTTTTATTTCATGATAACTATATAAAAATACTATTTCAAAAATATTTATGGTATCTGAACTGAAATAGATCTCTTTTGAAATACTTTCTGGATCCAGTACTTATAGGTCTAATGTTCTATAATATTTGTAATGAAATAAAGTAAGATTTACTTCCGAACACTGTTTTACTTTACACTTCATTTAAATTACTAATTAACATAAATATTTTTTATCGTGTGCACAATTTAACAACGTAAATGTTCACTAAAGCATTCATTTTGCCTGACACACTTCTGTATTTTATCTCCCCTTTACCGTATTCTTTGTTAATATTATAACGATAATAACAATAATTGTTATTTTTATTAATAATATTATTATTATTATTATTATTATTTATGAGCCTCTCGCGGTTGGTTCAGGGTCAACATACTAGCTTTCTGTGAGGCGGTCCCAGGTTCGATTCTCAGCTGAGGCAAAAATAGAGCGGTAGCTTTCTAATACGAATCGTCTCAGTTTCTCTAGCTGTGTGCTGGAAGACAATTCAGGAAAGCCAAGTAAGCTGATGAATATGACATGCTCATCACGCAAAACCCTTACCCCCAGGCTTGGATAATAAATAAAAACCATGACCTCGGCCTGGAAAACCCTCTAGGAGGTAAAAGTTCCCAGCAGTCCTTAATTAGACCCTAAGTCCTTAATCAGACCCTAAAATGCCAAAAACATAGATTTATAATTTTTTATTTGGGTCCTTAAGCACTTTATTAGACATTCTAATGTCAAAGATATATCGGGTACCTGCCGAACACAAATGTACTAAGAGTTCCCTACCAATCAAGAGGCAAATGCTAAATAAGTGTAACTTCATTTATTAATTTCTCACCATGTATTTAATTCATTAGTAACAGGTGATGAGATCATAACAGATCGAATGACTCTGGTGAAGAGGTTCTTGCGATCAAGTCATGCACTAACTGGGTGGATTTTCCTCACCCAGCAGGGTTGGGCAGTATTTAAATACTTATATTTGAAAAAAACTGTATTTGTATTTGAAAAACTGATTTTTGAGAGTTTTGGAACTGCATTTTGGAGATGTACTTAAATAAATAAATTTGGTATATTTAAAAAATGAAATACTTTAAATACAAATGAAGAAGGTAAATGCTCATTTCAGCTGTTGAATTTGGATTCTCTTCACTTTTAAATGATAAATCTAGATCATTAAAAAGCTGGACAATTATCTGATGATAAAAAAGGATTTATTCATTATAACGCTAGTTTGTGTTTATCTGTGCCAGTTGAACGACTGTTTGCCTTTGCATGTTTTATACATTCGTCAAGTAGCTATCTATTGACTGATGATTTGTATAAAAACTTAGTCGTTTTAAAAGAAATTTCCGTTTGGGTTGGTCATACTTTTACTTTCTCGTATACATAATATATACATATGTAATTATACATAATATGGGAGCAATATACGAAGTATAGAGAAAGTTATGTAATGCTGCGGAAAATCGATTTCGAGATTTCAACGGGAATACACGTTTTGGGGTCCCCTGATACCGAAAAAGTGTTTTTTTTTCAAAACGCCGTTCGTCTGTCTGTCGTATGTGAACAAATCGAGTGCCTAAACCACACGTACGTACATCTTTTCCAAATTGAAGAAACTCCTGTTCATCTAGCTCTAGTTAAAGCTTTGAGATTTTGAAAAACATTCTTTAAAATTTGGAGGTACTTTACATGAAGCCCCCCGGAGATTTTTAAAATTTTCTCAAAAACGGCTCCAAATATTTTCTGTAAATTTCTTGTAAGAATAGAGTAAAATACACTTATAAAGGTGGCATATGTCCCATTTTCACGGTTAACTCTAAATTTCCGAAAATTGCAAAAGTTTGAATTTTTTGGGTGCCTTCCTACAACTATAAAATTGAAGATTTTTCCTTCAAATGAAATTTGTTCTTCATAAATAATTCTTTCATTAAGATCAGGTAGACGATTTTGAAAATTTTAGTATGTTTTGAGCAATAGAGCGTGCAATATTTGCAATTTTAAAAAATTACAAAAACATGAATTTCTCAAAAACGGGTCAAAATTTTTTCTTTTTTGGCAGAGTTAGTGCCAATCAACCCTATCCGATGACAAACGTCATATTACTCTATTCTTTTGTTTTTCTAAAATTACAAAAAAAAAATTGACCTGTCACACACGTCGGTAATATTAAGACAGCTTTAGAGGCGATTTATTCACTATTAGATTTATGAGAACATGTGCTTTAAATACTGTCAAATAAAGTTTTTCGAAAACTAAATAGATTTTTCGTTGTGGGTGGTCGTCTACGACACTCCATCGGAGGCCACGACAACCTACGCCATCGTGATCCCTCCCTGCGGGGAAATGGCCGTTGTAGTCGGAACCGCGAAATAATCAACAGTTCCCCGTCGTGGCGGTGGTCCGCCGCAAGCACGCGCGCCGCTTTGTCCGCTACTCTTACGGGACTAATGACCATAGCAGTTGACGCGCCCGAAATCACGAAAAAATCAATGAGCATAGCACTAAACGCGCGTGGAACCACGAAACTAGCAATCAATCCCGAGATAAGTCATATTTCTGGACTGATTAAACATGTACTATTCTTACGGGACTAATGACCATTGCACATGACGCACCCGAATCCATGAA
The DNA here is from genome assembly GCA_011170035.1 of Teleogryllus occipitalis. Taxonomy (NCBI): domain Eukaryota; kingdom Metazoa; phylum Arthropoda; class Insecta; order Orthoptera; family Gryllidae; genus Teleogryllus; species Teleogryllus occipitalis. The sequence continues at coordinate 62,699 of BLKR01004518.1, read as the reverse complement.
GTAATCAATGACCATGGCAGTTGACGCGCGTGGAACCACGAAATAAGCAACCAATCCTGAGATAAAAATCTTACTTAGGACTAATGAGTAAACATGTACTACTCTTAGGGGACTAATGACCGCAGCTGTGGGAACCGCGAAATAATCAACCGCGCCTCGTCGTGCTCACATGGACATGGAGCGGGAGCGCGTGCCGTCGCGATGGTCCGTGGCCAGCACGCGCGCCGCTTTGGTCGCTACTCTTATGGGACTAATGACCATAGCAGTTGACGTGCCCAAAACCACGAAATAAGCAATCATGAGATAAAAACACTTAGAACTAATGAGTAAACATGCCCTACTCATACGGGAATAATAACCATAGCAGTTGACGCGCGTGGAACCACGAAATAATCAAACACGAGATAAAATCATACATAGAACTAATGAGTAAACATGCAATACGCTCACGGTACTGATGACATTACATTACAATGACTTATTAGCAGTTACGCGTGGAGCACGAAATAATCAATCACGTGATAAAACACTTAGGACTAATGACAACATTCACTATGTTTACAGGACTAATGACCTTAGCAGTCGGAACCGTTCCCCGTCGTGCTCACCTGGACCTAGAACGGGATCGCGTGCCGTGGCGGTGGTGCGGCGCCAGCACGCACGCCGCTTTGACTGCTACTCTTACGGGACTAATGACCATAGCAGTCGACGTGCCCGAAACCACGAACGAATACTTAGAACTAATGGGTAAACATGCACTACGCTTTCAAGACTAGTGACCCTAGCAGTTGCGCGTGGAACACGAAATAATCAATCACGCGATAAAAACATACCGAGGAGTAATGACAACATTCACTACGCTTACGGGAATAGCAAACATGCACTACGCTTACGGGACAAATGTCCATAGCTGTTGCGCGTGGAACACGAAATAATCAATCACGTGATAAAAACATACCGAGGAGTAATGACAACATTCACTGCGCTTACGGGAATAGTAAACGTGCACTACGCTTACGGGACAAATGACCATAGCTGTTGCGCGTGGAACACGAAATAATCAATCACGCGATAAAACATACCGAGGAGTAATGACAACATTCACTGCGCTTACGGGAATAGTAAACATGCACTACGCTTACGGGACAAATGACCATAGCTGTTGCGCGTGGAACACGAAATAATCAATCACGTGATAAAAACATAGAGGACTAATGGCTAAACATTCACTATGCTTACGGGACCGTAGCAGTGGGAACCGTTGCGCGTCGTGCTCACCTGGACCCGGACTGGCGGTGGTCCGCCGCCAGCACGCGGGCGGCCTTGACGGCGTGGGCGGCGCGCGCCTCGTCGGCGGCCGTGCGGCGTCCGGCGTTGGTGGCGGCGCGCGCGGCGCCGTGGCGCAGCAGCTGGGCGCAGGCGTCCGCGCAGTTGGCGCGCGCCGCCAGGTGCAGCGCCGTGTCGCGGTTGGCGTCCGCGTCGTTCACGCCGCACGCCTCCGTGCCCAGCAACAGGCGCAGGATGGCCTCGTGGCCGCCGGCCGCCGCCACGTGGAGCGCTGTCTGCTGCTGGGAGTTGCGAGCGCGCACCAGCCCGCAGCGGCCGCGGCGGCTCTGCGCGGAAAGCCAAGGCCTCGTTAGAGTTGTAGCACCAGGCGTGAGGAGACAGCCTTAGGCCTCATTCACAATGCAAACTTAAACGTAACGTAAGCCGTAAACTTATGCAGTAAACTTTTCACGTAAAAACGAGCATTCACAATGGCAAACGTAAGCTGGAACGTAGGTTTTGCCTGAACCAATCAGAATTCAACATATTGATCGATTCGTTGCTAGCATTTTTTTCGACTCTCCTATCGATTTCGCCTTTTGCATTTGCGAGCAGCTGTTGCGCCCCTACCTATTGAGGTTATATGCGAGCAGTGAGCTTTAAATTGTGTACCGCAAACTCCACAAACTTCTCTGCTCTACCTTTCGACTATACACACCAATACACACGCATAAACAAAAATCGATCTGGAGTCGACCTTCCTTCTCGCGGATTTTGTTGTGCATTTGTTTTTTTCATGCTGCTCTCTGATTGGTCTTCGGTAGAATTTCGACGTAAACTTAAACGTAGAAGCTTGGAGCTTGCGAGCTCTTAAGTTTACGTCTTACGTCTATGTTTACGTCAAGGCATTGTGAATGATCTCGCTTTATAACCCATTTCTAGGTTTTGCGGCTACGTTACGGTTACGTTTAAGTTTGCATTGTGAATGAGGCCTAAGCTGGCTTTACACTTGCAAGAAAATGGCGAGCAATATTATTTCGCTAGAAAAGTTGCCAAAGTAAACATTGCGGCAATAAATATTTCTGATGTTGGCAATATTTCTTGCTAGATATTCCGGTCGTAATGTAAACACGCGTGTTTCCGTCCTCGGAAAGATATTGCCGGCTGTTGCTGGGACTAGAATTGGATTGAAGTCTGAGCAAGATATTGCTGGAAGAAACCAATGATGGCCACGGTCAGATGCGCAGGAAGTACGGTTAAGGTAGTACATAGACGTATTATTTTGAATTGTTATAGACGTTTTTTCGTAAAATGATTGTGTGAAAAAGGTTTAATAATATAAATGAAGTAATAAATATTATAAATCCTCTATGGTTGATTATCGAATGGTTCAAATTTTAGTTTAGCTTTAGACGCTTCCTAATTATTAATTTTGTTACGTTAAAAATTATCAAGATTCCTAATCTAAGATTTAGAGATTTTAAGATTAATCTATAATACATCAACAGTAGGTAAAGGACATTTTAAAACTTTTTTACCGAATTAATAATTGCGCTTTTTATAAGTAGAAAATTTCTTAGAACCCACGTGAATCGTAGTCCACGAAAAAATATTGAGGCTCCTGAACCGAATTTGCGCAAGACCCTTTTCCTTTCGTCTTAAAATACAGTCACATGTCCTCACAAAACGTCGTTTCTTTGTCTCTTCATTGAGCTCAATAACTGCAAATACGACTCGCATCTTCTCTCTTCTACTAGCCATGTCGGAGTGAAATATAACCTCACTTAAGTTGACGCGCCATTTTCCTCGTGGCATCACCAAGCACGGCAAGAAAAAGTTCGAATGTAAAACGATTGGCAATATCTTGTCGGAAAGATCTTCCTCCCAACTTTCTGGCAACATATTGCCCCGTCTTGATCTTGCTAGTGTAAAGATGACCGCAAGAAACAGCAACAAATTGCTGAAAGATGTTGCGGAAACCTACTGCTAGTGTAAAGCCAGCATTAGGCCTCATTCACAATGCAAACTTAAACGTAACCGTACCGTAGCCGCAAAACCTAGAAATAGGTTATAAAGTGAGACCATTCACAATGCCTTGACGTAAACGTAGACGTGAGACGTAAACTTAAAGTGCTCGCAAGCTCCATTAAACTCTATTGATCACGTGACTATCGAGATTATAAGGCCGTAATGAACGAAGTTCATAAGAGTTTTAGTATGTGCGACATTGCGTTGTGCATTATAACAAAAGAACCATTTCAAGCGTTGAATAAAGAAGTTGCATAATATATCAAAGAGTGTAGACTAAGTGGTGAGACGTTTAAACCACGATATTATAACGAATATCGTGTAACGAATCTACATTGTGCACGGAGTTTTAAATTTTATGGCCCACTGTGATGAGTACGCAGTCTGGAATTTTGAATCGGGTTTTCTTGAGAATGTAAGGAATATATTAAAAAAACAGCGTTCGTTTATGAGCGTAAGACATAACCTAACCCGAATGTATGATTTCAACTTCTTTTTCGCAAACTTCTTACCTGTCACTTCTCCAATATTTTCCGTTAATTCTTGCCAGTGTTGTGAAGTTTATAAGAAATAATTATAACTGCCTTACATACGGGAATCGGTTTATTAGAGTTAGTAAAATAGAATGTTTCCTGTTTTTAGGTGGCCATTTTGCCGTTTGTAAAGTGACAGTAGAGACTCCTACAGGCGTGCACTATTTATGAAGGTATAAGGTCGTACCTTAGTCATAAGGTAAGACGTTATGACTTCAAGGTCCGTCACGTGATTGTTAGTGCATAACGTCGCTACCTTACGCATGGCGCTAAAACTCCCTATTCACAACGCAAACTCAAACGTAACGTAATGCTGTAAACTTAGCCGTAAAATTTACATGTAAAAACAAGCATTCACAATGACGAACGTAAGCTGGAACGTAAGCTTCGCCTGAACCAATCAGAATTCATCTTACTGAAACTTGATCGATTCGTTTTTAACACAGTGGATCTTTCCACCTTAGTTTGTAGCTTTTTCTTCGACATTTCTATGGATTTGTCTTTACATATATCGTCAGAGCTTACTAATAAATTTTACAGTCTCTCCGTACTGATGATGGAATTCAAATATACCGAAACGTCGGCAAACTAATTGATTACATTCCGACCACCCCGTGAACTATACTTGGGTTTTTCTAACGATGCATCTGGGGGTAGTATATCCAAGATGGAATATGGCGTGGCTTTTCGCGTCTTTCTCGGTCATGCCGCTAGAGTCACTTGATCTGCAGCTCTGCTTGATAGGTCGCGATCATGCGACATCTTGCGGCAGGACCGAGAAAACCTCAAAATGTCGTGCCATATTCCATCTTGTAGAAACTACCGTCAGATGCCACGTAAGAAAAACCCAAGTACACATCCCTTATTTCATCGTGGTCGTGGATTCTATAATGGTTAATGAATCATAGAGCATGATTCGATTTATATTCCAGATTTAAAAGTAGTGGCAGTTGAAGGTCACCAGCTGGAAGGAAAGGTGGGCATTTGTCATTCAAACGGGTGTTTCAAAACCAAAAATTTAAGCCGTAACGAAGCTCCCGAAAGGATGGCTCCGTCTCCTCCGCCCAGTTCGTGACCTTCAAGTGCTACTGTGTTTAAAACGGAGTAAACACAGTTTCATATCGACGAACAATTCCGAAGCTTTGTTGTTTGAGTAGGCGAGTGGTTAGCTCAGTTGCGTGTGAACCTCCCAGTGCACGGTTCTATCACGGCTTTAGAAGTACGGGAAATCTCTCAGTGACCATGTCATACGTGTGGCATGTAAAAGAACCCTGGTAGGTACCCGGCAAAATTAAATCTCACCAGCAATTTCCCTTTCAAACGAGAGTTCACGTTCTAGCCGACATCTGTCAAAGAAAGTTTAAAATCACACCCAGGCGTTTGGGGGAGGCCCATGGGGCGCCCCTGCTCGATATAGTCCTCCTAGACCCGCGCCGGGGGCAAGCTTCAGAGGAAACCTGCGTCGAATACACAAATGCGGAACTATAGCCAATGGCCGTGCCCTCACAAAATAACCCCAACTATAAATAAAGTACGAGGCTTTACTGTCGGGAAGAGTCGCTTTTGGGAACTTCATTATGACTTAATTTTTTTGGTAATGAAGCTCCCGATTGGATGACAGTGTCATTTCTCACCTTCTCTAGTTCGTGACCTTGAGAAGACACTACGTTTAAATCGGACTAAAAGGAGTTTTTGCACGATGAAGTGTTACAGCATTGTGCCGTTGGAATTTTGCGTCACTTTTGCGCATCTGCGAATGCGCAGAAGATTGATAGTACTTTCGATTGTGGTGCTGCAACTGGTCCGGTGCAACTGATTTTTGGTCGTGCTGAAATACGTCACGAACCACGTGACCACAAGATGGCCGCTTCGGCCAGGCCAGACGCTGGCCATGAACCACGCCGAACGAGAAGTGTTAAACATTTTGGCAGTGGCATAAAGTGACAGTTTTCAACGATGACCAACGAAAACTACCACGAAGGTGTAGTTGAAATAAAAGATGCAATATTTTTTTTAAAAAATGCTTCATACATCTGTTTCAATGACTTATTACAATATGATATTTTTAGTATCTGGCCGCATTTAAAATTCCCGTTGATGTTGTGGCGCAAACTGGTGGATGAAGCTCATTTGCTGAAGCCTTTTAGGCTACGCAAAAACTCTCCTATCTTTTCATCATGGTTGGAGCTTCGCATCTCTTTCGTGCATTTGCGCATGCGCAGGAGATCGATAATGCTGTCGTTTGCGGTGGGCTACGCCGTGCAAAATCTCCCTTGCATCTCGCGCGACCGTTTTTCGTGGCACTCACCAACACCACCTAGATATACATCTAGTGGTATCTAGGTGGTGTTGCACTCACCCTGAGGGAGCGTGCAGCGCCGAAGAGGCCTCCGTCGCAGTCGCCCTCTGCGCTGAGCAGCGCCTCCACTGCCGCCACGTCGCCCGCGCGGGTAGCCAGGTGCAGCGCCGAGTCGCCCGCCACGCCCCCGCTCTCGTCGCGCTGCAAACGCACACCATTCACTCTTTACAGAACCACTTGAAAGAAAGAAGAAAGAAAGAGAAAGAAAGAAAGAAAGAAAGAAAGAAAGAGAAAGAAAGAAAGAGAAAAAAAGAAAGAGAAAGAAAGAAAGAGAAAGAAAGAAAGAGAAAGAAAGAGAGAAAGAAAGAAAGAGAAAGAAAGAAAGAGAAAGAAAGAAAGAGAAAGAAAGAAAGAGAAAGAAAGAAAGAGAAAGAAAGAAAGAGAAAGAAAGAAAGAGAAAGAAAGAAAGAGAGCTGTCAAGCCAGGTTGCTTGCTGCCATAAGCTGGCGCCATGTTGCTGTTGCGCCATGTTGCTCATGCTGTTAAGGTTGCTTGCTTAAGGTTGCTGCTTAAGAAAGAGAGAGAAAGAGAAAGAAAAAGAAAGAAAGAGAAAGAAAGAGAAAGAAAGAGAAAGAAAAAGAAAGAAAAAGAAAGAAAGAGAAAGAAAGAGAAAGAAAGAGAAAGAAAGAGAAAGAAAGAGAAAGAAAGAGAAAGAAAGAGAAAGAAAGAGAAAGAAAGAGAAAGAAAGAGAAAGAAAGAGAAAGAAAGAAAGAGAAAGAAAGAAAGAGAAAGAAAGAAAGAGAAAGAAAGAAAGAGAAAGAAAGAAAGAGAAAGAAAGAAAGAGAAAGAAAGAAAGAGAAAAAAAGAAAGAGAAAAAAAGAAAGAGAAAAAAAGAAAGAGAAAAAAAGAAAGAGAAAAAAAGAAAGAGAAAAAAAGAAAGAGAAAAAAAGAAAGAGAAAAAAAGAAAGAGAAAAAAAGAAAGAGAAAAAAAGAAAGAGAAAAAAAGAAAGAGAAAAAAAACAACCTCCAAACGAAAAGTTTGCAAGCTTAGGTCACTCAAACGAATGGAAGAAGCCTCAATTACATCAGTAACGTATACGACAGTGTGGCGTCATGGAGAAAAACACACAAGACATTTACAAGTTTATTTACATGTATGTAGAATAACCAAATTCTGCTCCGAACCTACACACTTTTGAGTGGATACCCCACATAGCTAGGGAGGCCCCGGCTCCTCTGACGCTACTCCCGCGCCACTACCGTGACCTCGTCACCCGTGCAATAGGCACGACACGCTCCAGCCTGGGCGTAAAGTTTTGCGCATCGCGCGAGGTTTCCAGAATAAAAAAAACCCCGTCTGAGCTCGCCGGCTCGACTTTATACCAGAGTGCAGCCATCACGTGACCGTCCTAGGTGTAGGAGGGAGGCTCGCGTCTACCACGCGACCTTCCCGGTCAAGCTGGCGTCCCCTTTGTCTAAATATATCAACGAAAAAGTAAAAGTTAAACTTACTTTCTTGCTTTTATTCCTCATCATGTCCTTCGTCAAGGAATAATACTTCCTAGTTCGATAACATAGAGAACGATGATTTGAATAACTATATTTCCCTCTGAATTATAGAAGACGTACACAGAAATTATGTTATGAAGGTATTTTTGTAATGAAGTTACTTTCATTAATATTTATAGCTAGCGGATTTCTATGAATTTGCCTACTTTTGTTCGTTGTTTCTGAGTGAAATTTCTTGACATTTGGTTAGAATTGGATGCTATATAAATTAATATGTTAGTGTATACTTGTGCATAATTGGTCTATTTTGCTTGTTAATGCATATTCGGGTAATTATTGGGGATGTTTTGCAAATTTCGTAAAAATACAGGCTCATCTATGAAAGGTTTCATTTTTTCATAGAATCTATTTACTTGTGAGCGTTAAATGATTGGAAAGAGCTTGTCAGAGTACAGATTTTTTGTGTTTTATAGATGATAAGATACTTGTGCAAATGTAGGATATTTCTTGATTTTTTATACCATCAAGAAGAAATACAACAAAACATACAATATACTTCACTGAAGTGAATATTTACTTCAATTATTTCTCTGGCGAAGTAGGTTTTTTAGCGAAGTAGGTTTTTTTTAGCGAAGTAGGTTTTTTAGCGAAGTAGGTTTTTTTTAGCGAAGTAGGGTTTGCACAAAAATATATCTTTCATTCCAAGCATGCTTCTCCTGAATTTTATCACGAAAGGTTTATAGAGGAAATGAAATAGTGTTAATTTTAATTGCATATTAAAGTGCATATTTTAGAATATTTAGATCATAAATGCACATTTTAAATGCATATTTCCAGATATTTTAGAACATAAAAATGCTCTCTCTAGTTATTTATGTCACAAATCCTGTAAATTAGGCTTTAAGGAAGTTGAGAGGCAGAGCGATAGCAGAGCCGAACACAAACATGCAGAAAATTATTGTATTACAGTAAACCCTCGTTAGCCTGAACTCGCTTAACACGAATAAAACTTCGGTCCCGGCAAGAGATTACGGTAATACGGAAATTTATAATACTCGGATAACACGAACTCCGATTATTTCGGTCCCTTGGAATTAGTGTTAATGAGGGTTTACTGTTTATTGTTAAAATAGTACATCGTTTATGGGCTGCAATATTTTTTACACCCCTCGAAAAATTAAGTGTCGAGATAAACGTGTTTTAAATTTTAAGTGGTGGTTGAAATACAGGTATCTCGTGCTTAGTAACTGGTACATTAAGGGGTAAGCATTACTAAAGGACTTCAAAGAAATTCTGTTATTAGTAACGATTATAAAATGTTTTAAAATGAGGGTCGTTACTCAAAATTCGAATTATTTGTGTTGTGCCAGAGTTGCAGTTCACGGACTTGTATTATTAGTTCGAAAATATTTAAACATTTTCTTCACTATGTTGCAATTTATTTTGGTCCCTTCAGTGTTTTTCTCCGTGTACCAAAATGTCATTGGTATGCGACAGCGAAACTAGGATTAAAACAGGAAGTCCTTTCGAGGTCATGAGCTGGCAAGAGAGGAGACACTGTTATCCAATTGGGAAGTACGTTATGATTTAAGTTGGGGCACTCATAATAAAAATGGCACATCCCAACCGAAGTTTATTTCGTGAAAAAAATGACTTTTTTTGTTTGTTTTCATTTATGTTCACTTTCACTCCGGACAAATTTTTGAATGTGGAATTTGTGAGTTGTGCCATATCCCAATTTATTTGATAATTCAACATATGATGGGTACGTCGCAGGTAAACTAACTGAAAATTCGGGGTTTGATGGGCTGTTATTATCCCGAGCGCCTCAATATTTGGTATTGGAGCTCCCGATTGGATGACAATGTCCCCCCTTTCCTTCCAGCTCCTGACCTTGAAGGGTCATTACGTTTAAATCGGAGTATAGTGTGTAGTCTGAACCACTCACCTGCAGAAACAAACTCGCAGCCTTTACTCGTAGATTCTTGTTGTGATGTGCGCCGTCGCCACGCAAGTCTTCAGGTGCAGGTGTCAAAGCTCGCCTTATACGAAGACCTTCAACTTTTTGCTCGCGGCTGGGGTTCTCCGGTCCCACTGTTGATGCTCTCCTGCCGCTGTTGCGGTTCTCAAGGCCAGCTGTTGATGACCGCCTGCCACTGGTGCGGTTCTCAAGGCCAGCTGTTGATGATCGCCTGCCACTGGTGCGGTTCTCAAGGCCAGCTGTTGATGATCGCCTGCCACTGGTGCGGTTCTCAAGGCCAGCTGTTAATGATCGCCTGACGCTGTTGCGGCCTTCAAGACCCGCAACTGATGATCGCCTGCTTCTGTTGAGACCTTCAGAGGCCGTTCTCGTTGATCGTCTGGCCCTGTTCTCGGGTTCTGTCGAAGATCGTCCGCCACTGCTGAGGCCTTCAAATCCCGCCAATGATTTTCTCCTGGCCCTGAAACTGTTTTCGGGTGTCACGATTGATGCTCGCCTGAGATTCTCAGATTCCAGTGTTGATGCTGGCCCCCCGCTGTTGAGTCCCAATCCCACTGTCTGCCTGCTCCTGTTTTGTTGTTCGAATGTCACGGCTGAGGCTTGCCTGTGGTTCTCGGGTCTCGGGATTGATGCTTGCCCGTCTCTGTTGAGGCCCATAAACGTTATCCTCTTGCCCCTGTTAGAGCTTTCGGGTGGCACAGTTGATGCCAGCATTTGGTTCTCGGGTTCCGGGGTTGAAGCTCGCCCGCCGTAGTTGAGGCCCGCAAATGATATTCTCCTGCCCCTATTATTGCTTTCAGGGGCCGTGGTTTGGTTCTCGGGGTCTGGTGATACGGATCGCCTGCCGGTGATGATGGCCCTTAATGTCAGCCCTGAGATCCGTCTGCGCTTGTTTTGGTGATCTGGTGTTGCGGTGGGCGGTCGCACGTCTCGGTCGTGTTTTTCGGGTTCCGGCGTAGTTGATTGGTCTTCGCTCTCAGGGCCTTCGGGTTGCATCGCGGCTGTTCGCATGTAAAAGCCCTCGCGTGCTGGCGATGGCTGTTGGCGGTCGCCAGTGCCTTCGTGGGCTGTTGTGGAGGCACGTCCGTTGGTAAGGGCCAATGCCGAGTCTGCCGATTCTGCCACCTGTACCGTGTAGCATAACAGTCATTACATGTCGATTAAAACAGAATAGTACTACTCGCTCAACTTTTCTTGAGCGATTGATTGAAGAAATGTGGGCGGAGTGGGGGTATTAGTTACAAAGTCGGCCACTAGAGAATTTCCAATAATGCTAACCTCTGGAAAATCAAAGTCAAACCTGCTACGTGTGCGGCCAGGTCATCGCTCTGGGAAGGCAACAATAGGGACATTAGATAGGAGTTTTAGGTGCCTCCTTTGAAGGACGTGGACCTGCCTCCGTCATTTCTTTAGATAAAGGCAAAGCAGTTGAACACAAGTTCTTTACTATGAAAGCAACTAGCCCTGATTTGTTTCTGTTTCGCGCCAACGAAATTTTAATGCTTGGAATGTTGTCATCAGTGCTCGTTGCGAGATTTTGCCTTCAACTGTTTATTGATCAAGTGTGGGGGAAGCAAGGTCATCGTTTAAGAAAAGTTGCGCGAGTAGTACGTCACGAAATGATAATGTGTGATATTACTATACGAGCGAGTATCAAACTTCACACGAGTGTATTACCCATTACATCGAGTTTCATACGGCACGTTTTCTACGAATTTTATAAGTTAATCTTTTACATTGAATCGTTTCGTGGCAGTTGACATGTAGGATTCAGCCAGGGCCATATAACCCTACCCTCGCATGCTGCCGCAGGTGGCTGTGGTTACCAGTCCACCTGCGAGGGGAGTACTGCGCTAGTCAAATAGGATCAAAGTGAAATTACGAAACAATTTATTTTAAATAATATTCCACGACAAAATTACTACTAATAAAAGAAATTAAAACTGAAAAGCATAATATAATACCAAATACACTTTTAATGTACACAATCATACCAAACATTTCTCAATGATTAAGTGTCAATACTTGTTTTGTAAATTTCTATGTGATTGGTCTAGAGCCTGTGTCATAAAGAGTATCATTATGACGACCATTATATAATGAAAGTAGAAAAAGTAATTTGTAGGTCACCAGCTGGAAGGAGAGGGAGACACTGCCATCCAATCTGGAGCTTCAATGTCAACAATTTAACACTAGAACGGCGGCGAATCTTATATACTTAGAACAGCGGGAAGGGGTCACTTTGACTCCATGAATACGAAGTATTAAAATGCGAATTGATCGTCAAAAGCTTTCTTTTGGTGAGCATATTTTTCTTACACGTCTAAAAAGCACCTGAAACATCTAAATGCATTTTTTGCATCTGATTACTACTTTTTTGGTACATTTTCCAGAAATGGCTGTATAGCACGTCTCACACAAATCGCTGGTTTTGTTGTCTTTGCATTAGCCGATTTGGCATTTCTTTCGCTTTTTGGATGGCCCAGGTACTACAGCCTCTTCTTCTCCTTTGTGTACTTCTTCTGACAAATCCCCACCCTTCATTTCACTAACGCTAGTTGAAGAATGAACTTTTTCCTTTCCATCTTTTCATTAGTTACCTGATTGTAAATAATCCAAGCATTTATTTCTGCCATGTCCAAAAGAATTTAGAACGCATGAATTGACCATATCCCGCTTGCTGCTTTGGAGCTATATTTCCGAGTCATTTGGTCTACTGCGTGTACCCCATATTTTGTGGCGTTATAGAACGTCACAGTTTCCGGTTTCTTTTTCCGTCATCACTGATAGCTACTTCACGATGACGTGTGCTGAGAAGCATGACATTCTTTTTCTTCTTTCACTGATACACTGTCAAGATTCAGTTTGTCTTGCCTGGGATGTGTCGTAAAATAACAGACGAATGAAGTTTAGCATTTTGCTTCAACTCATCTGGGGTTTCACGACGGATGGGATTGATTATTGAAGACGGTCACAACTCCTCTTCTTCCAGCTGATAAGTTGGTACTGATGACCTCCCACTCGGTTCCGTCTCTGGCAACCATTTTCACTGTTAAGAGTATTTGGCTGCTCCTGTTGAGATGATCGAGAAGAAGATTGGGCTACAACAACTATCGCATCTTCTTCCGTTGACAGTTCATCACTCGAACTACTAGCTTTCTTTATTTTCCGGGGAGGATACAATCGTCAAATCAAGCAACGGAACTATTATCGCTTTTATATTCGGTGTAAACTGTACGACAATGACATCACATCATTCCTGGAGGAAAGGGATATCTCCTGCGATTGCGATACTGTAGTATCTTCATGATAATGAAACGATTAGACCGAACCAGTACCAAGCAAATTCAGAATACGGTAGTTTTACAAATGGAAATAACATGGGTGTCAAAATGAGCCCTCCCGCTGTTCTAGGCACATCACATGATAAAACAATAAAAAATAATATTTTATCGATTCCAACTATATCATAAAGATAATAAAAAATTAGTCATAATTAGGGCCAAGATTTTAATGACCTAAAAATCAGCGAAATATGCAAGCATTTATGACCTAAAACCTATATAAATATGACCTAAAAAAATAAAATATGACGTAATACAAGTTTATTTTTTTAAATTCCTGTTAATATTTTAGGTATAACAAATACAAAATTCACTCAAGAATAGATTGTGAGTACGGTACATACGGCTTGCAGTCTTTGGTACTAACTAGCATTTAAAAAAATTGCTTGTGTCTGTCAACCAAATCAAGTACAGTACAATAAAACCCATCAAACCTAATGACTTGCTTTACTACTGCATACTTGTTTAAAATAATACTTCTTTCAAATAATCCTTTGTAGATTAATTTTTGAGTTTATTTGTGACAATATCACCTGATACGTTGTCATGCGAGACACATTTTCAAGCCTTTTATTCTTGTGTTTTTAAAAATATGACCTATGTATGCATTTGGGGCAAAATCTGGCCAAAATATGATTTTCTACTAAAAACGGTCCTTAAAAATATGACATATATGCATTTATGGTAGAATTTGGCCCACATATGACCTTTCACTAAAAACTCTGTAAATATGACTTTATATGCACAATAAAAATACGTTTTCCTGATCGACAATACCTGGATTCACGCATAAATTGTTTTAAAATTCACCCGAATGTTCAGAAAAAATATGACTTGTCATTAAAATCCGGGCCCTAGTCATAATGTTTGAAAGAAAACACTTGGAAACTGAATTTAGTATTGAAGAAAAATCTGATGTAGGTGTCATTTTGACCGCTGCCGCCGTTGTAGTGTTAAATCGAAACGAGGCTCCCGAATCGATGAGTGTCCCCCGTTCCTACCAGTTCGTGACCTTGAAAGGACTTCCTGTTTTAATCGGAGTATAGACATCAGTAAGTTTGGGCAGAATTCTGCTGCGCTGATGGGATGATAAGTAGAGAATAGACAGGTTCAGGATACCTAGGTGTGTCTTACTGGACAAACGGTTAACTTGGAAACCGCACATTCAATCAATAGCCCATGAAACCCCAGCTAAAGTTTTAAAACTCTACCTTTTTATCAATAGAAACTCCACCCTTAGTATAGAAACTGGGCTGCGCATCTATAAAATGATAAGACCCACAATGACAGATGCTTGCCCAATATGGCGGAACACAGCACCAACCAACCTATCCATTTTGCAGAAAGTTCAAAACAAATATCTAAGACAAACCTTGAAAGCCCCCTGGTTCATTTCAAACTCACAAATACACCGAGAGCTTTAAATACCTCTCCTCTCAGAATTCATCTCACAGAACTCTCAAAAATATTACTCTCTCCTCCCAGCATGTCCCAACACTCCAATATTCAATCTGTCAAAACTCATCATCATCATCCTTCATGCATTAGATCCAGATTCTCCAAAGACCTCTTTCGTCCTCTCTAATTCATAAAAATCATTCGCCACAGTTTCCCACAAAACACACCCCTCCATTTCTAAACAATAAACGCAAACTTCCCTTAGTGAAGTTATACAAATATGAAATTTTAAAAATTGTGATGGGTTATACCGATACCCGCATTTGCCTGAGGATGGCCAAGTAAAATTCATTGTATGTAACATTGTACCCGTCAATACCCGAAAGATGAAAGTCGAACGGGAAGAAATAAATTTAAAAAAAAGCAAGAATACAGAAAGGCGTGTGGCAGTGCTCTGGTTTCACTGTCGGTTATGTCAAAGAGCTTAAACGACCTAAATGAGAAATGTATTATCCGAGCACGTTTTCTTGAGCCCTCATTTCGCTAGATGCAAGAGGTGAGGAGAGGGTCGGTTATTTCGCTCACCCTGGCGGCCAAGACGGTGGGCGGCGCCAGGCGCAGCAGTGACGAGGCCCCAGGCGGAGTGAAGCCCAGCAGACGCAGCAGCTCCGGGGTGTCGGGCAGCTGCCCCAGGCGGAGCGTAGCAACGTTGGGGGACAACCCGGGCACTTGTCGCTTCCCTGCGCACGCATACACATTATTTAAAAATTTATTTTAAATTGCTCTGCAACTACGTGTTCATAAGTAGAGACCGGATTACCGGATAAGTAGGACCGGAAGAAAAAATTGACTACTGATAAGCGTCCAATTAAAGAATTATTTAATTAATTTACACTGTAAATGCCACTGAATCAACACAAACAATATTTGATAACACCTCTAGCGATCACATTCTTTCATTTAAAGGAAATATAAATACAATCGGTTCAAAAGATGCTTGAAACGAAACCTTGACAGAATACCTAATTTTTTTTAAAAAATATATTGATGTTCTGAGACTGTACCTGCTGCCTGTGGGTCCGCTTGTTCGGTGTCGTTGGAGGTGAAGAGAATGCCAGGGGTTGCAACCGCAATGAGGGTGGGTGCAGTGGCAGCAGTGGTTGGCACCTCGCCCTCGCTTGTTTCACCGGAACGTTCCTCTTCTTCTTGCTGACGTTGAGAGTAGTTGTGGTCTTGCAGTACAGCGCCTGTTGGCCATACCATTTGACGCTCTCACCTTCAGCGACCGAGCGAGGGAGTATTGATATCAGCTGCATCAACTATTGAGGTCGTTTTTGATTCATTGATTAGTGATTCCGGGCGCGTCAACGGCGAACGTCATTAGACCCATAGTGTAGTGAATGTTTTTATCGCTGGAGATGGCGGTGAATTTCCCCCGCTGGATGGCGAGATCCGGCGCCGACTTTCCATCGGCTAGCGGGGTTTTCGTAAACCACGTATCTCCCACCAGCGTAGCACCGCCCCAGCCGGGACAAGTTCTACGCTCCCGACTGGTATCCCGGCATGTGTGGTAGTGTAGTGCATGTGAGAGTATGCAGGGCCGTCTCAATAGCACTGGGGGCCCTTGGATCTAGGTTAATTTGGGGGCTCACTATTCTTACTTTCACCGATCTCCCCTCCCCCAATTTCGACGCTGGAATATAAAGGAAATCCTATCAAATAAAAAAATCAAATATTTAAAGACAAGTTAAAAAAAACTAAACGTCTTATCATTTATTGTTATTCTCGCATCAACTAGCAACATTCCCTATTATAAATATTATACAATGATGCACAACACGTCACTCAGTTATGCTATTTTTTGCGTATAGTTTAATCATAATTTTTTTATGGTTTTGTATTTTATATTTTGAAAACTTTATTTTTAAATAATTGTTTTAAGAACTATCGGGGGGCTTTGACCATTGGGGGTCTGGGCCCGGGCCCTTCAGGTCAGTGCGTTATCACAGCAGTGAGTGTAAGTGTAAGTAAAGAGTGAGGAAAGGACAAGGAAGTGGAAAAAAAGATTCCGCGCAATCCATCGTCTCATTTTTGCACTATCTTCATTGTTAATGGTAAATGATGAAAACTGATCAATACATTAAAATATTGGAGAGACGAATTGTATCGCTAGTTGAAAACAACAAAGCGTTCATCTTCCAACAGGTCCTCGCACCGCGTCACACATCAAAGAAAGCTGTGGTTTTTATAAAAAGAACTCGGGTGTTCCAGTGGCCAGAAAATTCTCCTCATCTAAATTCAATCGAAAATTTATGGTTTATAGTGAAAAATAGACTCTGAAAAATGAAGTGTAACAAAAAAATAAACCTTCTGAAATTCCTTTTCGGTTCAGGTTTCGTGTCGAAAAAAAACCAAAAACTGTGTTTAACTTCAGTAGAGTGAATGCCTAAGAGAATAAATGAACTTATTAACAATAAAGGAGGGATTATAAATTATTATTACACTAAAATTTTGTTAAGTATGCTTTTCCATGACAAATAAAATGTTCTAAAGAACAGCGTGTGTTCGGATTAATTTGTTCGCTACTGTATACCGTGCGTTGAGTTCATCGTACCCCGTATCGATGGATCGAGAGTCGAAGCACGGGCGCTGGCTGTTGCTAGTGTAGAAATGACAAACTCATTTAATTGCATACATTGTGATTCATACTGATTACTACGGAGCAGATTTCTATGATTTTGCATATTTTTGTCCATTGCTACAGTGCATAGCTAAGTGAAATTTCTTGACACTTGGTTACAATATTATGCTGTTAAAAAATGCTTATTAAAATGTTAGGGCATATTTGGCCGATTTTTCCTGTTGGTGCATTTCCATGTAATTATTGGCGCATAATTTGCATATTTCGTTAAAATAGCGATTTCTCTATAAAACGTTTCATATTTTCATATAATCTATTTATTTGTGAACGTTCTTTGGTTAGAAAGAGCTTGTCACAGTTTGTTTTATTTTCTATAGGTGATAACATAATTGTGCACTTGTAGGATATTTCTTGATAACATATTTGTAAACCAGTCAGAAGGAATACAAGACATACAATGTACTTCACTAAGATGAATATTTACTTCAATTATTTCTCTCGCGAAGTTGGGAAGATTATATTATATTTGTACAAAAATATATATCTTTTTATTCCAAGCATGTTTCTCCTGAATTTTATCAAAGTTTTGTAGAGGAAATGAAATATTGTTAATTTTAATTGCATATTAAAATGCATACTTCAGAATTTTTAGGACATAAATGTATATTATTAAAAGAATATTTCACGCTTTTTAGGACGTAACAATTATCTTTCTATTGATTACAGAAATGAAGTGAGGGCTGAGTCATATCTGCATTTGCAGTAGCTATTGGTAGACAAGTTGACACACCTATTCTCGTATACTATGAGTGATGACTAATTGATGAGCTGGAGTGAGAATTGAGAGTGGTACACTAAGTGAGGATGTATTCCAGAGTTGGACTAATGGTTGAGTAGTACATGTGGTGGCTGTTGTGAACACACCTATTCACAACATAATTGCTGTGAGCACACTAATTCACACCGTGAGGGCTGATTGAATAACTGGAATGAGGGTTGAGTCGTACCCCCATGTGCGTTGGTTGTTGCTGTTCTGGAATTACCTAACCCACTCTCATTGAGATTGAAGGACTGATGAACTGGATTGAGAGTTCAGTCGTACCTGTATTTCCGGTGTCTGTTGCAAGACCGGTGTGAACATACTTTCACCGTGAGGGTGGATTTAGGAGTTGGACAGAGGGTTGACTTGAACCTACATATGCGATGGTTGTTGTTATAGAAGGATTTTCCTAAGGATGAGCCAAAGCGACAGTTCGCTAAACACATGTAATTCAGATAAGTATCCCTCCGGCGCGACAGCTGTTCAGCCACGCCTCTTCGTAAAGTTTTTTGTTATGGCTCCTGTGAAGACATCACTATCCAGAAGTCTAAGAGTTTCGCTGACGTATATGCATGTACGCGAGTCCGATAAATATTTAAATTTAATTACATATATGGAAAATCTCTTAACATGCTTTCACAATCAGTAAAAGAAAACTGCCACGAATGTAAATAGAAAGATGAATAGTTTTAAGCGGGAAACACGTGCACCGGTACGCCTCTCGCATTCAAGTCTCGGTTTTAAAATAAACATAAGATTTATCACACAAAAAGTAAATGTAATGTAATTTTTATAGAAAAAAGAATTTTTACGGAAGAGTACATAACACTGCACTTCCTAATTTCAATTATTTCTCTCGGCGCACTATATTTTTGTCGGACGAGCACATCACAAAAGGAAGCGTCGAAGCCATTTACAAGTTAGCCAACTGCAACCGAACGAATGCAGGAAGAGAGTCTAATGGGCTCGAGGGCACAACGACCACAGAACCTTTAGTTGTGTTGCCAGCACTAGCTGTCACTTCGGCTCATCCTTAGAAAAGCTGCGCACCTATTCTCACTGAGTGAGGACGGGTTGCAGAGCTGGGCTGATGGTTGACTCGTACCTGCATGTGCGGTGGTCGTTGCTAGATCGGAGCTGGCACAAGTGTTCTCGTACGCTGCTTGTGAGGGCGGATCGTAGAGCTGGACAGAGAGTTGACTCGGGCCTGGAAGCGCGGTGACAGTTCCTACACAGTCAGAAATGTATTCATTACTTTAATGTAAATATACGTGGAAGTAATTATCACGAACGCACATTAAATGTCATGTACACATACATCTTCGGGTGCAATAGACAAAGCTTAATGATCGTACGTGGAAGGAAGGATTGATGATTACGATTATGATACGAATCATGAGGAGTGATGGGAGGCAGAGAAAACATGAGAACCTCTACATTAAAGTCTACATTAACCTCTACATTAAGTCATTTTAATTTGAGTATTAAATTTAACGTACAAATATTATGCTATTTTTAATGCACAAGGTACATTACGTTTTCTGTACATTAATACACTACATTAATAAATTTATTTATTTATTTATTTTACGTCAATTTACGTTATTTTACGTCAAAAACGGTTAAAACTGTGTATGACGTGCTATGGGGAGAAGTGAACTCTGTGCACATTTTTAAAATTCTGTGATCCCTACACTAAGTCATATACTACTTGAATTTAAAAAAACCGCTCCCATATAATAAAATTTATTTTCAAGTATAAATAAGCAATAAATTTTGGGCTCTTATACATGATGTCCTTCGTCAAGGAATAATACTTCCTGACGCGACAACATGGAAACGATAATGTGAATAACTAAATTTCCCACTGAATTCTAGAAGACGTGCACAGGTAATAAAGTTATATTTACATTCTACAGTAATACATTTCTGACAGCGTAGACAGGAGCTGGCAGACCTAGTCCCGTGCACAAAACGTAGGCTGATAGGAAAAAAGAGTGTAAGTCAGGTAATGACATTTTGCAGGAGAGACCTTTTATTGATTTTCTTGGAACAAACAACAGAAAAAAACTTTTTGCCCCTTGTTAAAACAATGTTCTGAACTCAGAAGTATCCAGAAGATCTTTACATTTTAAGTACGGAAAGATCGAACTCACTTCCAGGACTCAAGACCGTAGACTTACCTCGTTTCGACTATTTTCTGATTTATACTCTTTTCCCTGACATTTTGTCGTGAGGACCGGAAGCGGTGGCTCAGTACATCAACTGATGTCACTGCAGCGCCTCTGACCGGGAGGTCCTAGGTTCCCACTCCCCACGGCGGCAGGAGTTTCGATACTAGCTTTTCAGCTAGGTCGAATTCAGTCGCTGTCTGGAGGAGAATTCTAGCGACCGGCTGCTCTGATCGGTAGTTTTCCGTGGTTTCTCCGATCAACACCAGGCGAATGCCGGAGCAGTACCCTACCAAACGGACCACGGACCGCGCGCGACCTTTTCTTCCTCTTCCTTGTCCTATCCTCTCCCCTTACAAACACACTCATACTAACATGCATTACACTACCACAGATTCCGGGAGACCGGTCGGGAGCTTAGAGCTTGTCCCGGCTGGAGCGGTGCCCCGCTGGTGGGAGAGTTCAGGTTAGGGGGAAACCCCGCTAGCCGACGGTAGGTCGGCGCCGGATCTCTCCATCCAGCGGGGGAAGATCACCGCCATCTCCCGAGAACAAACATGCACTACACTTAGGGAACTAATGACCAAATCAGATAGCAGAGCTAGAGTCGAACCTGCTTGTTGGAGTGCCGGTGGCGCAGGGGCAGTGACGATAGTGCTGGCCGTGCATGTGTCAGGAGCGATGGCGCAGCTCGTGCATGGCTCGGGGGCGATGGCGTAGCTCGTGGAAGGTCCGGCGACTGGACTAGGGGGCCTCGATTCTCTCTCGCAGGGCGCGCAGCGACGAGGTTCTTCTCGAAACTGGCAGGTGGACGGGGCCCCTGCACGAGAACACACCAACAATGAGAAATGGAAGCAGAGGGTCTAGCAAAATTCTTGCGCAAAATTTCTTGCTAATTACTGGAACATTTTAGCGGTTATCCTAAAGATATTTTTTTATGATTTACAATTTTAAAAAAATTATACTACATATTAATCAGTGACGGAATTTTTTATTAATAATTCAAAATAAAGTTACGTTTTCAATATATAATTTATTTAAATCTTTGAAACCATCTAATTTACTTTAAACCTGAGACAATAATCACAGCATGTTTCAGTAGAATTAAAAAGTATTAATTGAAATGATTTAAGGCGTTGTCATTGTCAACAATACTATTTATTTCAATAAGAGCAGCTTTCGATGGCTTAGCCATCATCATCAGTTTTCTGCTGTCTGGGAGTCACAAAAACGACTACGTAATCTGCAGTTCGTCAAACGAAAATATATAGTTTTTCATATGTAGTTAATATTGCGCTTTTTAACAGTTTATTATTTATTTTATTTCATTTTAAACTTTTTCATCTTTTAACCATTTTTAGTTAAAGTGGTGGGAAGGAATTTTGGAGCTCAAAAAATCGTGACCAGATCTCCCCTAATCGTCACATACAGTTTTTGACTAAATAATTAAATCAAATCAAATTAACCGGATTTGTTAAATTAACGGAAATTAAGCTCATTTTAATAGTTTTGGCGCGTTTGCTCTCTCCTCTGAAAAGTCGCAAATTTTGGAATATGTGTTCTTAAAAGTTTGGCAATTGATGTTTGCTTGGTCTGACAAAGCACCTGTAATTGTGGGCGTCTCGGGGACTCGAAACTGGGTTTGACGAGCATGATGGCAGTGCCCGCAGCAAGAATCTTGACGTCTGGAGGGTGTCCCGCCATACTGTAACAGGAATTATTACTAAAGACAGGATTTTCATACACTATCAAATACTAAAATATGCATACAAACATGTACTATCAAATGGTCAAACATGCACCATTTAGGGTAATAATTGACAAAAGGCACACGATAAAATTTACTTTAGGATTTTTATTGGCTTTTCAAACAGTGAAAAATGAACAATTTATCAAATTCGTCCTTTTGTCAGAAACAAGTGATTAGTATGCATATAATGCTTTCTACGTCACAAGACGTAATTGAAGCATACCTCAAGGCATAAATATTAGCCACTATTCAGCATTTTCCTCTTTTTAACCACAAAACGTATTGGAGAGATTTCAAATCAGGATTTGAATTCACTACTTCATATAATTTCTCCTTAGCATTCGCACCGATATACCCAAACATAATTCCAAAGACGGTCTCATTCTTCAACCTTTTTCAATCACTTCACTAGAGGTAAACGTGCCTTTTTTTAAAACTACTGTAATCATTTTTGCAAAATTGGGTTCAATATATTTTCTTTTTTACTCGTATGGCTCTTTAGATATTATTTATTTATTTGCACGCAAGCAGATTGAGCGTGTGCTCTTGATATTGCTCTCTTAAGTGATATAGAGTTACTGTTTATTATATATTCTTTATCGTTGGTATCTTGATTTAACACCACCTAGACATACAAGGCCTGAGCAGTCATTCAAAGATGCCTAAGAAGGCCATTCAAACTGAAATGCGAAGTAATATTGTGGTTACCATATGAAAATATATAAAAAATTACACCCTCAAATAAATATAATACACACCATTTTACATAAATATAAGTTCTTTTTCAAGTAAGAAAAGGTATATCCCCTTTCCATTAATACTGTTATAATCACAGTACATAAAATTCTGTTCTAATCCCAATATACTTTTGTTTTCAAAATATTTAGCAAGTACTCATTTTAAATGCATCTCATCCATCATGAGAGTCACTAATTTATCGATATCACTTAATTTATGTAAGTACTTGTTTCTTGTATACTTTAAGAAATTGTTTTCAGTATGTTCTATTCGACGTTCCAAGCCAAATGAAGAACACAATCTCCTATTTGCAATAGGATGAGAAAATATTATGAACCCTCAATATTTGAAATATTTATAAGAATATGGTTATATGGTAAAAGGCGTATAAGACAATATGAAAAACTATTAATTGTACTGATGTGCACTTCTTTTCATTGTAATAAGTTTTATTTGTTCCACCGCAAAAGCAACAATTTGCCAAATTGTGGATCTGTGGTATCGATTTGAAGAATGATATATAAATTAAAACAAAACCATCATGACTACTACTTGTAGGTCTGGGAGGTGTTGCTTGATCGCTTGGCATTGATTCATTTTGCGATTGTTACAGCGCGAGTGCAAACCTAGCATGTGGATGGGAGTGTTAAAATTTGTAGTATATCAACAAGCAAACACAACTGCGTAATGTCAGGATCTAAGAACAATGTGCTATTTATATAAAATATCAAGGGAAAAATCTCTCTTCAATATTGTAGTTGTAGGAAGACTCCGAAAAAAAGCAACTTTTTTCAATTTTCGAAAAATCGGTTTTCAATGAACATGAGATCTGCACAATTCTATTAAACGTCCTTTACACTATCCAACAACAAAAAATAATAAAAAATAATTAGCAAACGGTTTTTAGAAGAGACAACACTCTCTAATAATTATTTTTCTATCGTGCATGGTAATAGGAAAATTATGACATGGTTAAGGTACTCATTGTCATTGATTCGTGCACAACTCATTTGTTTGTAGAATGTGCACATAATCAGTTTTTCTGGCGCAACAATTATTTTAATGCAATTTTTTTGTAATAATTTTGGAATATTATTTTCACTAGCTTTTCAGCTAGGTCGAATTCAGTCGGTCTGGAGGAGAATTCTGAAGGTCGGCTGCTCTGATGGGTAGCATTCCGTGGTTTCTCCGATCAACGCCAGGCTAATACCGGAGCAGTACCCTAACAAAAGGGCTATGGACCGCGCGATCTTTCCTTCCTCTTTCTGGTCCTATCCTCACCACTTACACTGTCACGAACGTCACCACCACGCGTTGCGGGAGGCCGGTCGGGAACTTAGAACTTGTCCTGACTGAGGCGATGCCCCGCTGATGGGAGAGTCCTGGTTAGGGGGAAACCCCACTAGCTGACGGTAGGTCGGCGCCGGATCTCGCCATCCAGCGGGGGAAGATCATCGCCATCAGGAAAAACATGCACTACATTTACGGGACTAATCTCAGTCAGGGTGACCAGCGATCTGGCATTTTGGAATTCAAGGTTTTCCCCCGGTTTTCCAGGTCTGAGGTCATTTTCCAGATTCTTTTTCACACATTAAAGCATATATTCACCTTCTACCGCTTCCGCAGATAGAAAGTTTTGCAATGCTGCGGGAAAAAGCGGCGAGTTTTCGGTAGAAAAGCTCTTATTGCCATGCCCTGGTAACAAAAAAGTGGATAAACCTCTAAAACGTGAACAGAATACATATTTTGTGGATTCTTGATACTGAAATATCGGTTGACGGCAAAGAGTCCGTCCGTCTGACAGTGAACAATGACATCGGGTAAACCGTTCAGCCAATTTTCTTGAAATTGATATTCCTTAATCGATCTGGCGATGTCGCGGCCCCTTAAATTTGAAACCGATATTTTAATTTTCGGGGTACTTAACATGAAGCCCCTGGGCCATTTTCAAAGAAATGGCCTCATTGTTTTTGATTAAATTTTGTGGTTAGATAGTTTGAAGGCCGTTTAAGAGAACAGTGCAGGTCTCATGTTCGTTGAAAACCGTGATTTTTCGAAAATTGCAAAAGTTCAACATTTCTCGGCGTCTTCCCACAACTACAATTATAAAGATAGAGATTTTTCCCCGGAATGAAATTTTTCCTTAAAGATAGATTTTGAAATACGGTCACTTACAACTTTTCGAAAATTTGAGTACTTTTTGCGTAATTTTGTGTGAAATATAGGCAATTTTTAATTTTATTTAAACAACTTTTTTTCCTCAAAGACGGCATTAACATTTTTTTATTCTCTTTTCATCTCGGATAGAGTATAGGACGTTTAGGAGTGTAGGTCTCATGTTCGTTGAAAATTTCGATTTTTGAAAATTGCAAAAGTTCCCAATTTTTTTGCCGACTTCCTACAACTACAAGATTTTTTTCTTAGTGAAATGCGTTCATCCAAAACATGTTTAAATAATGTCATGTTCAATTTTGAATATGTTTTTGAATATGCAATGGGTTGAAGTTGTGTTATGCGTGAGTCAAGAACTTCGCAATTCTCAAGAAAACTTGTGACACTTTACATACATACTTCGATTTTATCACTCGCCATTTTCATGTACTGAGTTGTTTTCTGCACTTTTACTGATTACGATGCCGTATGTGAATTTGTGCTACATGTTGGAAACAAATCTGAAAAATAACGAAAACTCCCGGTTTTCAAATCAAATTTCCGTTTTTTCACCAGTAAATCCGAAACAATTCGTAAGTTTCATTTTTGCTCTGACCGGGAATCGAACCAGGAACGACCTCACAGAGCGCATCAAACTGCCCATGGGCCACACGAGGGCGGTGGAAATTTTATTTTATTCACTAAAATAAAATAAATTTAAAAAAAAACTTTGTGCGCATTTCTAAACGTTGTTTCTTCCCTTATAACACTGCACACGGAGAGCACCAGATTTTACAAGATGGCGTTTGGCCATATAAACGGTAATCCTTCGACATACGCGAATTCGCTATTCGCGAGTTTCAGACAATCGCGATTAGAGAAATGCTATCGATATTAACATTCGCGAGTGCGTCTTTCGGTCGCACATTTTTTTAAATTCTGTTTATCTTTTCGTTTAGTTAACTAAATGTGCTCTAATTAATTCCATGAAAAGTCGTTCATTAACTCTGTTAATAACACGCATGCAATTAAAAATGCACACCTACCAATCAGAATTCAGAAAAGGAGCCAAATTATTTAATTAAGAAACTATAACATAGACGTAGTCAAAATATATGCAGTAGGCCATGAAACATGAACAAAAATGTTCAACACAGATTACGTACCTACAACAACTACGTATAAACGAATGAATAAAAACTAAATTGGGAGAGTAAACGTTAAACTAGCTGACGTATGGAACAAAATAAAATATTTAACGTGAATAAATTAAATGTTTTGCATAAAACATATGGTCTTTGGATTACGAATGTAAAAAAAATGTTAACGTCGGCTGTATTTACCAGTTCTAAAAAGTAGGCTATAGCAAAACTGTCAGAATGACTTGCTTTTTTCCACAATATTTATACATGTTGAAATATCACCAACGTGTCTTTACATTTCGTGGGAAGTAATGTTTGCATGACTTTGTCTGATTCTTCTAATATTTATTATTTTTGTTCAGTTCATCTATGCCACTTTCATGAGAAAGCAACAAAATTAGGCCTTCGTGTCTTTTTACCATCAGTATTCAACGATTATAGTCTTTCTGTGGAATTGAATCTGTTCGATAAAATGCAAATCGACAGTGCGCGAATCAACCCGATAACTTCAGATATACTTGTGGAAGATTTACATCCGAACTTCAAAGGAAAAAAATATATGAAATTACAAAACTTGCGTTTTCTTTATACTTTGGCTGTCGTGTTTGTGATCAGGACAAACCATGGGCTGTTCACTAGTGTGGTGTCACCTGTACAACGAACCTTAGGTTGTGGTTGTTGGAAAACTTAAATCATTATCATTCGCTCCAGGAGTGTTCTGGAGAATACCAACAAACCATTCTGTCTGCATATTATTATTGCACTAATAGCGTATTCAATTTTTGTCTTATTTTTACCTCTTATAAAGCATGCTCATACAATTTTGTTGCAATATAACCGGTTATACGGCAATTAGTGCAGGATTTTGTTTATTTCAAATACTAAAAATGTTCATATCTGTTGAACCTTGCGTGATAGAAATTTTTTATGATTTTCGATATCAAAATGACAGTTTTCTTTGAAATCACCTACTTTCATCCTCAAGAAAGTATTGTTTTGTTTCCTAGTGCAATCTACAGGGTTGCCAGATGTTGCGAGCTCTTTCCCCACCACTGATTCGGAATTTCCCCAAATAACGTCTCTAATAAAACAAAATTCCCCAACTTTGAAACGAAAAGTATTCTCAAAATGATGGGCCAAGATGACACTAGTTTTGCCTGACGATTTCATTGGCTGTCGCCTTAAATCCAAATAATTTAAATCAACCAATCACCGTCCATTGAATGGTTCGAAACCTTCCTTTTTCTCATGATTTTTTTTATTTGTGTAAGCCTGTCGTTTATTTTGTTCGTTTTGATACATAAGAGAGAGAATAAAGTATATTGCTTCTCTTTTCACTCACATTAGTTTAGAGAATAATATTTCTATCTCGTTCCTGATAGGGTTGCAAGATGTGTTGTGAGTTCGTTTCCCACCACCACTACGGAATTTTCCCAAATAACTTCAATGAAACCAAATTCTTCACCTTTAAAACGAAACTTATTCTCCAAATGATGGACAAAATGCATGAGCTGTACCTGATATTTCCATTGGCTGTCCCCTTAAATTCAAATCAACCAACCATCGTCCTTTGAGCTCCTTAAAACCCTATATCTCTGTTTTTCTTTCTCTATGCCTGTCGTTTATTTTTTATTACATAAGAGAGAGAATAAACTCTATCGTTTCCCTTTTTACTCATAATGGTTCAGAGAATAATATTTCTATCTCGTCTCTCGATGAAAATAATTTCCCCCCCAAAATCACCAAACGTTTCCCCAATGTTGACCATTGTTTCCCCACAACGAAAAAATCCGCATATTGGGGACGAAATTTCCCAATCTGGCAACCCTCTTTCTGGAATCCAGTACTCGGGAGTCTTGCTTCAGGGGTTGAGGCTGTGGAGTGCAGCGGAAGGGGTTCCTTACAATTTATACACATTGTACAGTAAATTGAAAAGCGGACATGGGAAAGGATTTAATTGCGAAAAAATGACATTTTCACATTTTACATGAAAATGGATGTACGTCCAATAGGTCCGTGTAACAGTAAGAGATTTAACCAAACATTTTTTCTCTTCGCTGTCTTCTGTGTGTTCGTGAATAGTCTGAGCGTCCTACTGAAACTTAACCCTTCAGTAGTTACTATTGTAATCCAGTCGTATTCATTCGCTGCTTCCAGCGAGAGTTGACAAACTTTTGGCACGGACTTTTCAGTACCTTTCGTAGAAAGCCTCAGCTATCGAATTACAGCAAAATGAGACTCAACTGCTGCACTAGTGATAAGCGCCGGAAACGGCTTGAATTACTATAGTAATCCACGTGACCACTCGCGTTTCAATTTCTGACCTAAGCCGACATCGTGAACATCGCTGCGATCGATGTTCTGAATTTTTATGCAAAGTACTACAGTAGAGAAAAGTAGATCGGAAGGGGATTTCTAAATGATCTTGCTTAATCCTTTATGACACCAAAAATGAAGACAGTGGAGAAAATCTATGTCGACAGCAATAAGAACACGCGGAAGACGTTCTACTGGTAATCCGAGAATTGAGAATTGAGGTTCAAATGTTTTAACAACTTTGTCAAACTGTTTTATTTAATAATTGTAATAGAAACTATAACACGCGCACGACACATGTAGAGCACATGAATTTTGAAAAACTAAAATGTACTCTCATGTATTTGACTATATTTGTTCATAAGCATAATACATGCATTTAATGTAGCATTTCATAGAATTGGTAATAAGTCAACGTTCTAATAAGTTTAAATAGTATTTTCTAATTAGTCAGTGTTCCAGATACCATTACTCCCCTTAATAGAACAACTTAATTTTCTTTCACGATCATACCTTACTAATTTTATTAATAATTACAATCCTCGTTGCATATATCATAACAATACTATTTTTTCATCTTTATACTGACAGACTTCTTCTTGAAGGACAGACCATCGAAATTATTTGAAGCGTATAACCTTCTATTACATTAATTTTGAACCCAAAGACGATTTGTTTGTAAAATATTGTTAGTACGATTTTTTTATAAATGGATTACAATTGTAATCCACGCGACTACTCTCGTTCCAATTCTGCGCGCGACCACTGAAGGGTTAAGTGTCACTGGAAAGATTTTTTCATTATTTTCCAGAGCTCACTTGTAGTAGTTATGCCCTTTCCCATGCCCGCCTTTTAATTACTTGTAAATTAATAATAATCAAATTAATTTTAATAATTTATAACTAATTAATAATCAACAATAATTAAATTTATTATTATAATTAAATTAATTTGTTATTAATATTAACATTACTTTTTCATCTTTCAACTATTAATAATTACATTGTTGGGAAGGGATTCTGAAACTCAAGAAAGCGTGCACAGATGATTTTCTCCCCCAGTCACATTCAGGTTTTGACTAAATAAACAAACCAACAAATATGTATGTAAATAGCAACTCCGCGTCAGCGTACTTTTATAAAGGTAACGTAACACTGTACTTACGTATGGGTAGTGGGGGTAGTAGCCGTCGAACGATCGGCGGCGGCGGCGATGGTGGGCTCCGGTCCAGGTGCTGTCCGATTGCGTTTCGTCGTCCGATTGAGAATGCCGCTCCCGCTGTGGCATAATGATTATTTGTCTCACACTAGAGCTAAAAGAGACGATGTGCAAGTTCGTTGATTATCGACGAGATCGATAGCGCAAGAGGGTAATCACTAGGGAACGGAATTCATTGTAATAAAAACTGCAAAATATGTACGTACATATGTTCTTATTTTTTCCAAAACATGTAAGAAATAAAAGAATGTGAAATAAAAATTCATTATTGTGTTTAAAATTGTTTTCTACAAGCATTTTCCGACCATAGAACGTCGCCGATCAGTTCTTAACAAGTGTTCGGAGTCGCTGAAAGTAGATTCTATCTCCATTGAAGTAATTGTACACTACACTTCATCACATATAAGAATTGTTTCGAAATATAAAATACGTTCATAGTAATAATACAGTGTTTAAGAGAAGCCGGTGTAGAAGTGAATAGTATTACCGTGTAGCGAGTGATAGATCCGGGGGGGAGGGGGTAAATTGTATTTACCACACCCTCCAAAGTACGCAGTAATCGGGGGTGGGGAGAGGTAAGGTTGACAAATCATGGTGGTATAAATAAATTGGTGGTAATAATGGTGGTAATAAAAGCATTACATTTGATTTGTAAGAAAGATGATTCCAAAACAAATATTGCAAACGCGCATATGGAATGTTCCGTTTCGACATATCGACGCACAAAGATAGCGATGTAGCGAAATATGTAAGAAGTGTCGTAATGGGTAAAATATGTAATTATATCAAAATATGTAAAATAAAAATAGTTCTAATTAATTTCGAATGTCTTTTAAAATCTAACAAATATAATTGAATGCAGGTATCAAGTTCCTGTCAAAACATGTAATTACATGGAAATCCGTTCCCTAGTAATCATTAACCTGTGGATATTTGGACAATAAAATAGGAATTGGAAATTCTAAAAGAGGCTTTTAAAGAGGCACATAATATTGTAACATTGGTATTTAAATAGGCACTAAAAATGTATCATTATATTCAACGAATAATACAATAAGGGAACGATTGCAAATGAGCAATATCGTTTATCAAAACACCGCTTTGACTTGTATGTTATTATGTCTCTGAATAACTGGGTATTGCTCCAAATTTTACAATGTAAACTGTTCTATGTCTGCTACGATTACTTAATGTGGGATATTCATCTTAAAACTTACACTAGTACAAAGGCGGAATTAAATATACCCACGCTTCTCAAAAATCTCAACACGGACGATGACTTTCCTGACCATGCTAAACGCTGATTTTATACGGCTTTGGAAGTACGACATATCCACGCTCTGATGGTAAAACATAACACAGAGTTATCTATATTTGTTCAAATTGTCTGCACTCTTCTGGACAAAAGTGACAACTACTCACAATTTTATATAAATCATTTTAATTAAATGACCAATATCTTAGATTCATACTAGAATGTTATAATACAGACAAAATGTAACCATTTACACTAAATATTTACTACATAAATAGGCAATTATAGGTCCTATTGAATTAACATATTTTATTCGTAAAACCTGAAAATGTAAAGGTAACCTCAAATGTTGCGTTCTCATTCAAGGAATAAACTGCATTACCGCACAATCTTGTCGGATGTAAAGTGAATTCTAGATTTCGGACCTATTAAAAATAAAATCATTTTATTCAGGTGTATTATATTATAGATGCAGTGTTTTACAATGCACAACGTTTTTATAATGTGTTAATCAAGGGCATAGTACTTTGCAGAGGTTAAAACCTGTTTGCGAACCTGAAATCACTTAAGTAATATTTCTTCTCTTCTTTCTAATAAACTTTCGTAGTATAGCGAACAAAAAATACGAGATAAAAACTTGGTGTATAATAAAAAATGAAAATAGACAAAAACCTAAAACTCAACCTACAATGTAAAATACAATCAAACAATGAATATAGTATACTTACCGAGCGGTTGTCCGTGCGATCGTGCGAACGGCGTCTTTGAAACCAGCGGGAACGGAGGCCAGGCAAGTACTCAAAGGTGTGCCAGGGTACTAGCAATGACGTCACTGCCAACGCCTCCAAACCAATCCTAGGCATACGGAAACCTCACTCCACACTTTCTTTTGGTTTGATTGATTGGTAATTCCGGGCACGTCAGCTACTAAGGACATTACTTCCGTTCTTTATTTGGCGTACTGGATTGCTAGCGGGCAGACGGCCCTCAGGCACCCGAGTTTTCGACCCAGACTTCCTTGGAATACTACCCCCGACGCGGGTACGGGGACCTAATCGAGCAGGCGCGCATCGCGGGCGGTCCCTGATGCGCCTGAGGTGTGACTCACTTTCCCCGACAGATGTCGGTCTCAGTTAACTACATCAGAACTATCTGGTTGGGAGAAAGTGAGATCTCGTTAGGGCGGGATTTAATTTTGCTAGGTATCTGCCAGGGTTCTTTTTCATGCCACAAGAGTGATAATTAGACATTGGATGTTTAGGAAAATGCCCATTTTTTTTCTAGAGAACTTATTTAAAGGCTAATAATATATGTCCACGAATCATGACAAATGAAGACATATGACGAAGTTTTATAATGCTTATTTTAGCATAAATGCCTATTTTTTTGCATAAATATCTTTTTTAGGATTATTTTGCCTTTTATTTATTATATTTATATACAATGCTAAGATATCGGAGAATCGGCGATGGTCCAACGTGACCATTCATTACGAAACCTTCAATTCACGTCTTGAAATTTAAAATTACCAGAGAATTCCAGAAAGTATACAAACTGATTTTTCTCCATTTTCCTATTTCATAAATACCAGCCATGATCTGAGAACACGGACAATTGACAATACACCGAGGCAACCGAAATTTTAAGTGGAAATAAATATAAATTCCCAGTAGGTTTCAGTGCTGCTAGTGTTGGACTGCTTAAATATATGGCAGTCACATCGCTCAGATATCCTTCACATTCAAACTGATTTTGTCTCCCAGTCGTCGTAAATTTGAAACTGTGATCCTTGAAAAGTTACTGGTAATATGTAAATATTACTGGTTAATGGAAACTTTTAAGAATAAAATGTAGAAGAGTTGTAAATATGTAAATCTAGTTTTACATTAAAATATACGAACATTTTTGTGCATTTAAGTTTACAAAACAGTATAGACAAAATTACAATTTTTCCATTTTATTGTGTATGTAACTTATGACAGTGCCTTTTTTCGCTTTATTCTTGACTTTTTCAGTTCATTTTTAAGCACCTAAAAGACGATTTTTTAATACCTAAACATCCGATGTCTAGTGATGTTACTCTGGATTTCCCGCCCTTCGATTGATTGATTCTTTCGTGTTTCCGGGCGCGTCAACTACTTTGGTCATTAGTCCCGTTAGTGTAGTGCATGTTCTTTTCTCGGGAGATGGTCTCCTGGTATGAGGTAGTGTAGTGCATGTTAATTTAAGTGTGTGTGTAAGGGGAGAGGATAGGACAAGGAAGAGGAAGGAAAGATCGCGCGCGGTCCGTGGCCCGTTTGGTAGGGTACTGCTCCGGCATTCGCCTGATGGTGCTCGGAGAAACCACGGAAAACTGCCGATCAGAGCGGCCGGCCGCTAGAATTCTCCACCAGACAGTGACTGAATTCTACCTAGCTGAAAAGCGAGTGTCGAAAATCCTGCCGCCGTGGGGAGTGGGAACCTAGGACCTCCCGGTCAGAGGCGCTGCAGTGACATCAGTTGATGTACTGAGCTATGGCTCTCGGAGGCTTCGTTCTCTATTGGGCCTATATTCCGGTTTTCACAGACTTGGACCTGACGTTTCGTCAGCTGTGACAGTCCTACATATAGAACTTACACGTCACTACATATAGTGACGTGTAAGCTCCCGATTGGGGAACTGTCGCAGCTGGCCGAACAGCTGACGAAACGTCATGTTCAACTGTGAAAACCGCAGTGTATCGGCAGTGCAGCCGCAACTCTACACACAACATTGTCGAGAGGTAATAATATTCCGCCGTTCACCTTTTCTGCTTCGAAATATTCGCGTAACCCTTAAAAAATTCACGATCTTTACCACTACGTTTGCACGATGTATGAGGGCGTAGCCCTCACGAAACTCGCAGACTGATCATGCGCTAGGAAGTCATATACCAACTGGCCTGGCACGCATCGGCAAAGGCACGTTTCATTCGCACCGATACTGCCGATGACAGAGATGGCGCACTTCTCGAGAGACTTCTAACGTTTTCCATTCGCCGCCCTAGTGCGCACTCAGGGCAGCTTTCGTGTTCCATTCGACCGCTAGGGCGCACCAGTGCAAAGAACTGCGTGTTCCATTCGCACATCGACACGGACCCAGGGCGCACTCGGGGCGCCCTAAACTGCACTGACGATCGCGTCGTTGCAGTCCAGTGCACCGGGCCATTGTGAGGTTAGGTGCGGAAGTTATCCATGCTGATTTAGATTCGTGGTGAAATTGTGAGGGAAATTGAGGATTTTCTGTCACGCAGGGATACTTCGAATGATGAAGTA
The DNA here is from genome assembly GCA_011170035.1 of Teleogryllus occipitalis. NCBI lineage: Eukaryota > Metazoa > Arthropoda > Insecta > Orthoptera > Gryllidae > Teleogryllus > Teleogryllus occipitalis. The sequence continues at coordinate 28,845 of BLKR01004518.1, read as the reverse complement.
TATTATGTTTTGCAAGAAATGTCTTAAAATAATTTTTGTGATTTACACGAGGTTCGGAAAATCAGATTGTGTGTTCCGAAAATTTAACCTTGAATAACTTCATATTAACAAATCCAGTGCTATTTAGAAACTGAAGTGTTTTAGGTACGTCTCAATTTCGAAACGCAAATACAGTGAAAATAAAAATAGTGACCCTTACAAAATCATTCAAGTATATATGTTAAGAAATGTTTCTCGCACGCCCACTCATATACCAGTGGAAATGTTCATGTTAATATTTTTGTTCTCAGTAATCAAACCATTCTACAGAAGCCTTTCGGTTCAAAATCTTCTGTACTATATGGATCACTGGCAAATCTCGAAAAATGAAATTACGACTCATACGCATTTGAAGTTTTCGTATTTTTTAAATAAAGAAATCACACGTTAATAATTTATGAATTAAGAAGTAAGAATTACCAAAAGACTTCATAAAAATTATAACAAGAATAATTCAAAATTATTATTTTTCGAGTTCCATCAGTGTGACTGACCAAGAACAGCTGTGAATAATTTCACTGCGTAGCGCACAAGCACTGACTCAGTTCCGGAATCCGTTTCATTCGTAGCTGCCCTTCACGCGTGTGGGGCAGCACTGTTGCGTAGCGATGACGTTTCTGCCCTGCACTAGGGTGGGTTTCAGTGCAACGAATGGAAAACTCTATTCGTGTGAGTCAGATGAACGGCAACGCTGAACCCTGGTTGTGAGAAAGTAAACAAATCCTCGCAAGCTGATTGTTTCAGAGCAGGTCACATGACGTACCACAGCACGTGGCAAGAATCCCTTATACCGTACGCTGCCGGTGTAGAAGGATCTTCCTAAGGATGAGCCAAAGTGACAGTTCGCGTAACAAGTCAACATCACATGTAATTCAGAGAAGTATCCCTCCGCCGCGACAGCTGTTCAGCCACGCCTCTTCATAGAGTGCTAATGGCTCCTGTGAAAACATCCCTATGCAGAAGTTTAAGAGTTTCCCTGAGGTATATGCACGTACGCGAGTTCGGGAAATATTTAAATTTAATTACGTATGCGGAAAATCTCTTAACATGCTCTCACAATCAGTAAAAGAAAACTGCCACGAATGTAAATAGGAAGCTCTGAATCACAGCTCGCCACCCAACAGCACAATAGACAGAAACACTTGCACTAGTAGGGATCTTGGTTTTAAAATATTTAATTATATTTGGTTTTAAACATAATATTTATCACACAAAAAGTAAATTTAATGTAATGATTATACAAAAAAGACTTTTTACAGAAGAACACTTAACTCTGAACCTCCTGATTTCAATTATTTCTCGTGGCGCTCTATATTTTTGTCGGATGAGGACATTACATCGAAGCCATTTACAAGTTAGCCAACTGCAAACGAACGAATGCAGGAAGGGAGTCTAATGAGCTCGAGGTAACCACAGAACCTTCAGTTATGTTGCCAGCACTAGCTGTCATTGGCTCACCCTTAGGAAAATCGTTCTATACCGTAGTCTGAACGTCCGCTCTGATCGGGCCAACTCACCTGGATGAGTAGTGCGGTCTGCAAGGCGGTGACGGGAATCTGCGACGGGACCGCTCCAGGGCAGGTGGCGTTGATTGGACGCGGGAGGCGTTCTCCTCCTGCTACACACACACACACACACACACATTTACGTCAACGATGCAGAGTTCGCTCGCGTAAACTCGCTCAGTCATGTCGGCTGGGTCTTTGATTTGTTATAACTAGCGGGGCGGATTTTGGTGACCTAAAACATCGCGAAAAATTATCAATAAAATTCTCTTAAAAAGGTTTCGAGACAAAGAAAAATGACGTAAAGAATCTAATCAAAACCAGTTAGAATAAACAACTCAAGCTGTTGGATACGTTACTGATGTAATTGAGGCTTCTTCCATTCTTTCGAGTGAACTCATCTTGCAAACTTTTCGTTTGGACTGTTTTTATACCAGGAAATCTGTCTTTAGTATCCTGAAATCGCCAGAACCGTCAATGGCGCTGATATACGTCACAAGAATTACATATTCACAACGGCTGTCAAACAATCCGATTAAGCTAGTGAGTAATTCTGTGAAGAACATTTGTTGCATAATGTAAATATTATTTGAGGCATGTACCATTAAAAATGAAATCAGCAAAAATGCATTAAAAATTACGAAAAAGGTAAAAGTGACTTATAAGTTGAAATCGACAAAAAATGTAAAATAATGACCTATAAACATGGGTCATTTCCTTTTGTCATAACATAAAATGAATTTCTATACTAAACGGCATTGTTCTAAAGTGAAAAGAAAAAAATGACATTTCATTAAAATCCGCCCTTTGGAAAACACAAAATTTCTTAAATTTATTCAAATTTTCATATTAATAATTTAACGTGGGTACCATATTTTGCCACTTTTACATTGCTGCGTTTGACATTTCTTCAGCAGTTACCGTTGCGTCCAATCGGGACCTTACACGTCACTACAGTGACATCACTAGGGTGGCGTTCAACCTTCCGATTGAACGATACCGAAACAGCTTTTTTACTTTACATGCAGCTCTGTAAAAGTCGCAGTATAGAAAAGAGGATATCACCCTAAAACTCATTTTGCTGAACTTACTTTTCATCTATGTTGTGTGAGTTGTGACAATCTTTTTTCATTCCTTTCATTAGCTGTATTGTTTGGGACTACAATAAAGTACTTAATGAAATAAAAAAGTGTCACTATTCCCATTCGTTATTCTATTATTAATACAATGCGTAAGACACGCATGTCTAGGGCTCTCCCACCAGCGGGGCACCGCCCCAGTCGGGACAAGCTCTAAGCTCCCGACCGGTCTCCCGGAATATGTGGTAGTGTAGTGCATGTTAGTGTATGTGTGTAAGGGGAGAGGATAGTACAAGGAAGAGGAAGGGCAGATCGCGTGCGGTGCGTGGCCCGTTTGTAGGGTACTGCTCCGGCATTCGCCTGGTGTTGATCGGAGATACCTCGGAAAACTACCGATCAGAGCAGCCGTCCACTAGAAGTCTCCTCCAGACAGCGACTGAATTCGACCTAGCTGAAAAGCTAGTGTCGAAAATCCTGCCGCCGTGGGGAGTGTAACCTAGGACCTCCCGGTCAGAGGCGCTGCAGTGACATCAGTTGATGCACTGAGCTACCGCTCCCGGTGAATATGTGGTAGTGTAGTACATGTTAATGTAAGTGTGTGAGTGTGTGTGTGTGTGTGTGTGTGTGTGTGTGTGTAAGAGGAGAGGATAGGACACGGAAGAGGAAGGACAGATCGCGTGCAGTCCGTGGCCCGTTTGTAGGGTACTGCTCCGGCATTCGCCTGGTGTTGATCGGAGATACCTCGGAAAACTACCGATCAGAGCAGCCGTCCACTAGAAGTCTCCTCCAGACAGCGACTGAATTCGACCTAGCTGAAAAGCTAGTGTCGAAAATCCTGCCGCCGTGTGGAGTGAGAACCTAGGACCTCCCGGTCAGAAGCGCTGCAGAGCCATCAGTTGAAGCACTAAGCTACCGCTCCCGGTCTTTTGTACGAGAAAGTCTGTGCCATTCAGTAGCCCCTGTAGTTAACTTTGTGGAAGGCGCTACCGCTCGCGGTCTTTTGTTCGTGAAAGTCTGTGCCATTCTGTAGTTAACTTAGTGGAAGGCGCGTACCTGGTGGTGGCGAGTTCTGTCGAAGCGCGGCCGCCCGCGTCGCTGTCCCTGCCAGGCGTCGTCGTCGTCGTGGTGGTCGCCGTCGCGGCGGCGCGGGTCCCAGCCCGGTTGCTCCCGCCAGGGGCCCTGCTGGGCGGCGGCGCGGAAGGGCGAGGGCGAGTGCGAGTGCGAGGGCGATGGCGAGGGCGACGGGGCGCGCGCGCCGCGGCCCCGCGAGGGCCCGTAGGAGCGGCTCCAGCGCGAGCGCCAGTGGCCCCCGGGCAGGCGGCCCGTCGCGCGCTGCGCAAACGCCTCACGCTTCGCCACCCGCGGGAGAGGGCTCGCAGGCGCACGCGGAAGGACAGGCACACAGACAGGAGGGAGAGGCAGAGACAAACAGAAAGAAAGGCAGAAAAAGACAAAAGGGAGAGGGAGAGGTGGAGAGGGAGAGGGAGAGGCGGAGAGGGAGAGGGAGAGGGAGAGGCGGAGAGGGAGAGGGAGAGGCGGAGAGACGGAGAGGCGGAGAGACGGAGAGCGGAGAGGCGGAGAGGCGGAGAGGCGGAGAGGCGGAGAGACGGAGAGGCGGAGAGACGGAGAGGCGGAGAGGCGGAGAGAGGCGGAGGCGGAGAGAGGGAGAGGCGGAGAGAGGGAGAGACGGAGAGGCAGAGAGGGAGAGGTGGAGAGGCGGAGGGAAAGAGGCGGAGAGGGAGAGAGGACGGAGAGAAGGAAAGGCAGAAAAAGACAAAGGGGAGAGGCAGAGAGAAGAGGGAGAGAGAAAGAAGGAAAGGCAGAAAAAAACAGAGAGGCAGAGAGAGAGAGAAAGAAGACGAAGAAGAGAGAGAAAAAGAGATGGAAAGGCAGGAAAAGACAAGAAGGAGAGGCAGAGATTGAGAGGGAGAGAAGGAAAGGGAGACAATGACAAAGAGGGAGAGGCAGAGTGAGACAAGAGGGGGGAGAGAAACAGAAAAGGAGAGCGGGAGACAAAGACGAAGAAAAAAGACGGAGACAGAGTGACACAGAAAAAAAGTCAGAGAGACAGAAAGAAACAGAAGAAAGAGAGACAGAAAGACAGGAAAAGAGATGGGTGACAAAATAGAGGGCGACAAAAAGAGAAGGAGATCGAGAAAGAAAAAGAGGAGTGAGCCAGAAAGAGAAAAGAGAAGGAGGAAGAGAAACAAAATGAAAGGCAAAGGCAGAACGAAGGAGGGGAAGGAAAATATTACAATCAAGAGGAAAGGAAGAATAGGTAATGGGCAAAAGGAAAGAAGGTCAGAAAAACAAGGTACGAGAGGTGCAAGTGGTGCACAGTGCGCTAGTATTGCTTACACAAAGACAGATGATTGATGAAAACAGTTTTATGAGTATCAATGACACAAAACGTGGATTCTGACTATGCTCCGGTTTTTACAATATGGCGCGCGAGGGCCTGTCTTTATGATGGAATATGGCACGACCTTTTGCGCCTTTCTCGGCCGTGCCGCTAGAAGTCGCATGATCGCGACCGTATCATGCAGTGGTGCAGATCAAGCACCATCTAACCGCACGACCGAGAAAAACGCGAAAAGCCCTGCCAAATTCTATCATAAAGACAGGTTTCTCCCTGTCCATATTATAAAAAACCGTAGTATACACTACTTTTTGAGAAGGTAATTAGCTACACATATGAGGCATGCAAAATCCATATTTTACGTGACCCTTGTGCTCCAGCATTCGCTAGGATTTGTTGAGAGAAAATCACGAAAAAAGTAAAAAGCAACATACCTTCACATTTAGGTAATGACTCAAATTTCTATGGAGCAATCAGAAAGTTCTTAATGTTCAGGCCGATTAAAGTTTAATTTCATTATTCCTGTCCTCTGAGATAAATATCACGCCGTTTCAATATTATTCAAAAATTCTATTTTTTTTTTTTGTGAATATCTTTCCGTGAAATTCGATAAAATAGGATTATAAAGAAAATGCTAATTTTTTCAAGCACTGTAAATATTCTCAATTCGTATATGTAAAAAAACCTCTAATTTCCAATCGTATGAACATGATTGTTTGATGCACATAATGTATATTTTGCCTATGTTATTAACAAACATAATATTACTACAAATTATCATTAATTCTGCTTATTTTCTTTGCAAACTTTTATTTTTACGGAAATTTATATGCTGAAAAAAACAACCCTTCTAATATCTGACTGACTTTGTGTTACGAAGTCGGCGAATTCAATCCAGACGAATTTCATATACCCTGCCTTTTTCATCGAAGTAGAGAAAATAATCTGGTTAATACTGGTTAAAATATAGGATACAACCCCAAAGGAAAGAATTCTTACGTATCTCCTATCCATATCTGCTGTTTCGAATATGCTGTGTTGTTGCTCGAATCTCTGAAACAAAAGAAAAGACAAATTACACTTTTTCAATTTATTTTCTTGCTGTTCGACTCACGTCTTTGTTTTCTCGCTACCGCTTACGCAGTAGAGAGATATTTATGTAATGCCCCGCGAAAAAACAGTGAACTTTACTTATTTCTTTCTTTACTGCAGGGTCCTAGTAACGAAAAAGTGGATAAAATCGGTTGCTAAATTTAAAAAAATTTAACACGTGGTGTAGTCAGAATCCATGTTTGTGGGTCCATAATACCGAAAAATCGAATGACGGCAAAACGTCTGTGCGTCTGTAAGCAATGCTAGCGGCTAAACCGTTCGGCCGATTTTCTCCAAAATTGATATTCTCCAATCGATTTGACAAATGCGGCTCCTTGAATTTCAAACAGATATTTTAATTTTGGGGATACTTCACATAAAGCCCCTGGGACATTTTCAAAAAATGGCTCCATCGTCTTTTATTAAATTTGGTTGTTTTTTGCTAAAATGAGCTCAAAATTACGCATTTTCAGAAACGTGCAATCGCCATTTTCTCAAAAATGATTCCAATGTTTTTCTTCAAACTTTTACAGCGGATAGTAGTAATAGAACTGTTTAATAAACGTAAAGTATACGTTTATGTGACGTAAGTTCTTTTGGATGCATTCTTTTATTTTTTCAAAAGTACACAAATGTAATTTTATTTCAGTATATCTCACGCCGTTAATATGCACATTTTAATGAATTTATATACATTATTTAATGATTTGTTCTTCAAATTACGTCAAATGAAGTTTTTGGAAAACTCAAGAGATTCCTGTGAAAAAGAGCTTCAAACTTCGCATTTACAGTAAAGCTTGATGCTATTTTCTTAAAAACGCCTTCAAATTGTTCAATGAAAATAGCTATTTAGGACAAGGTTTTAGCCTTCTTTAATATTCTTAAAGTAAAATTTTCATTCTACAAGTTGGAAACCGAAAAGTTCAAAAAATGTCAAAAAAATGTACTTTGGGTGGCGATAGAGGGCAATAGGCAAGGAGGGGCAAGACTGTACCGGTCCACACCAAGGAAATTAGAAAATTATACTATGAGAAAGTCTGTGCCATTCTGTAGCACCTCTAGTTTCTAATTTCCTTGATGTGAACTGGTTTTAAGGTCTTGCGGTCATCTATCGTCAACCAAAGTACATTTTTTTTTGTTATTTTCTCAACTTTTCGGACATATTTTCTTAATAATAGAACCGAAATGTTACTTCAATAATATTAAATAAGAGTTGAGTCTCGTCCTAAATGAAAATTTTCACTGAAAAATTTGACGCCGATTTTTAAGGAAATGGTGATTAAGCATTATTGTAAATATGAAATTTCAAGCTCTTTTTCGTAGGAATCTATTGAGAATTCGTAAAAACTTCATTTAATGTCATTTGAAGCACTTCCACTCACAAATGCAGTAGTGTATACAAATCGATGGAAATGTGCATATTAACGGCCGGATACATGTTAAAAAATTACGTGAAATATCCGTTGAAAAAGTTTGAAGAAAAATTTTGAGTCCTTTTTTCAGAAAATGGCGTTTGAGCATTTCTGAAAATGCGAAAATTTGAGCTCCTTTTAACAGAAAACCGTTGAATTTTCGAGAAACTTTATATCGTTAAAAAGAGTCCATGTACTGATAAGTACAATAACATAAATAAATCGCCTCTAATATAAATATTACCGACGTGGAAGACTCGTCAAAAAAATTACATTTTTTTAATTTCGAAAAAAGAAAAGAGTAGAGCAATATGGCGTTTGTCATCGTGTAGGGCACTACACCTACCAAAACTTTAAAGAAAAAGTTTGGAATCGTTTTTGAGAAAATCTTTTTGTTCTTTTTTAAAATTACAAATATTGCAAGCACTATTGCAAGAAAACTACTAAAATTTTCAACAAAAAATACGTGACCTTTATGAAAAAACTATTCATGAACAACAAATTTCATTTGAAGGAAAAATGTCAGACTTAAATTTTGTATTTGTAGGAAGACGCCGAAAAAATCCCACTTTTGCAATTTTCGAAAATTTTGAGTTAACCGTGTAAATGGGACATATGCCACCTTTATAAGTGTAGTATACTCTCTTGCTACAAGAAATTTAAAGAAAAAAATTGGAGCCGTTATTGAGAAAATTTTGAAAATGTCCGGAAGCTTCATATAAAGTACCCCAAGTATTATAGAATGTTTTTCAAAATTTCGAAGCTTCAACTAGAGCCAGATTCTTAAATTAGGAAAAAATCGTGCGGACAGTTTAGGTGCTAGTTGTGTTCACAGACGGACGGACGTTTTGAAAAAGAAGACACACTTTTTTTATATCAGGGGACCTCAAAACATTATTCCGTTGAAATCTGGAAATCCATTTTCCGCAGCATTACATAACTTTCTCTCTACTACGTATATTACTCCGTATATTCGTATGTATACGAGAAAGTAAAAACTATGAACTGAAGTTGAGACCTATTTTAACAAAACCAAAAGAATAATTATTTCTAATGTTTGTGCCATCATTCCGCATTCAGTCATAGAAAATGAGTTCCCAAAAACATATCAAATTGGCATCTACAATCTCACTTGTAAAATCTGATTTTCTGGGCCGGGTTTTTCCCACATCATGAGTTTCCGCAGACAAGTGTAGGTTTCTCCTGGAGATGTGAGTTTACTAAATTAATATACTGTTTTATGATGGTTCATCATAGCGGATATTATTTACAACTCATGACCTGTGTTGCTTTGCCACCAAACAGAACATTTAGCTGGACAATGTCCTTCACCTAACACCTCTAATCATAATAAGAATACTAACCTAATGAGCATTCCCACAGAATCTAAACACACTAGGAATATTTCCTGTGAATTGCCAGTATCCTCAATTAATGAAAAAAACACTGGAGATACATCGAATTAACATGGAACCGTAGAAGTGAATGGCACTATTGCCTGTAGTATTATACCTAAAAGAACTCTTTAATCATACTTCATCACAGATTGAACAAGAAAATAATAAACTGGTAAACCCTAACATGGAGTCAGGAAAACAGTCCAAGAAGAAGAAAAGGGAGAAAACAAGAAGGAATTGAAGAAAGCAGCATTAAAGAAAAGTCTACCACCAAATCACTTGATCTTATTTGCTCATTAAAGGAAAAAATTGAGACTAACAGTAACGATTTTCCCCTTACCTACAAGCAATTGAAAAATTCCATAAATATGGCATGTGGATCTAACATTCCAAACTTAATAGCTAGAGATTTCACAAATGATATTCAATCTATTATTAAAATGATGACTTTACTTACTGAAATCAATAAAAATTAGATTCACAAGAATAATAAATAAATTTATAAGTTCACAACCACAGGAAAGTGAAACTGACACTGAAATATCTGAATAAATCCTCTCAATTAAAATTTACACAATGGAACTGTAATGGTTTTTATGTAAGATTACCCTACCTGAAATTATTAATAAAAGAAACTAAACCAGAGATTTTGTGCCTTCAGGAAGATAATCACTTTGGAAGATAATCAAAGATAATCACTTTGGAAAACTATTTTGCTATAAATCATCTATTCGAAATAGAAATAGTACCCAAATTGCCAGTGAAGGATTAGCAATTTATGTAAAGAATGAATGTTATATGCAGGAAATCTCTGTACGAACTGCCCTAAAAGACATTGTGGTCAAGGTAAAAATTAATACTTTTATAACTAACATTTATATCCCCAATAGTCAACATTTTGACATCTCTGAACTAGAAAATATTATTCTGCAGGTACCTCAACCGTATGTAATAGTGGCTGATTTCAATAGTAATTACAATTTGTGGGGTTCTATCCAAACGGACGGAAGAGGGAACGTAATTGAAGAGTGTCTGAACAACCACAACAACCATATCTTATCAAACACTGATTTGCCTACACATTTTAATATAAGTAATGGTACAGATAGTGCAATTTATTGATCTAAGCCTTGCTTGTTGCAGCAAGAATTATATGGTCTACAAATCCGAACCTATCTAGTGAGCATTACCCCATTAACATTCATATTCCATCTAATGAACTGGTTTCTGAACTTAGATGGATTTTACATGAAGCAAAATAGCTAACGTTCCAAGAGATTATTAGGATCAATATTGACAATCTCATTAAACCTGATCATCTAATCCCACAAGACATAAATAATTTAGTAAGTGATTTTACTAATTTAATTTTAACAGCAGCTTAGGATTTAAACTCCCAAACAACAGGAAAAGTTAAAGAACTTCAAATGCCGTGGTGGAATGCAGAATGTACTAGTTATTAAAAATAAAAAGAGAACCTTTAGAAAATTCAAGAATAACAACACATTAGAAAATGGAATAGCATATAGGAAAGCAAGAGCCTTAGCAAGACTTAACCTCAAGTCTACTACGATACAATCCTGGAAACAATACATCTCCACCGTCACCCATCAAACTTCATCAACGGAACTTTGGCAGAAAGTTTAAGTCGATCAGTGGAAAAAGATGGACTAGTAAGTACACGCAATGCCTTTATGTAAAAAAATGTAAAACAGCACTCAGGACCTCAAGCTTTTAGTAATCTCCTTGTTGTCCTCAAGTAATAAAAAACTATGACTCAAACTATCTATCTGTAATAGCTTCAAATATCAACTCAAATCAAGAACACCTCAGTTTGATACAAAGAGATTCTGAAGAACAGCATTACCAAGAGTACCTAATAACTCACATTTGTGTAGACAAAAGTAAAAATTCAGCACCTGACCCTGATAGAATACCGAATAGTTTCCTAAAAAACTTCCTAGAGCTGCTCATGAATACCTACTAAAAGTGTTTAATTTTGTTTGGCCCACTCAATGGAGAGAAGAATTGTTGGACCAATATCTAGGCCAAAGAAAGATCGCACCCAACCTACTGACTTCCACCCAAACTCCTTAACCTGTAATAAATGCAAATTACTAGAAAAAAAAATGGTCTGCAACCTGCTGAGATGGATATTAGATAGTAATTCACAGATATCGCCGCAACAAAGGGCCTTCAGACCATTTAGATCCATCAATGATCACCTAGTGAATACGGATACCGAAATTTGTGATGTTCTGATTATGACGCAACTATTCAATATTGATACCGAAATTTGTGATGCTTTGATTATGAAGCAACATGAGATTGCTGTTTCACTGGATATTGAGAAGGCGTACGAAATGGTATATAAAGATAGGAAGATATACATTCTGTCAAACATGCAAAAGGGTACACCTTAGCATTCATCATAAACTTTATAAAAAAAGATGTATCAGAGTCAGAATACAAGACACATATCACAACCCACAGAGTTGATAAATGGTTTCCCACAGGGATAATTCTTTCTGTTTTACTCTTCATCGCCATCAGTGAAGTGTACCGTTTAGTCAAAAAAAATATCCTTTTTTGCCGTCGACCACACCCTGCTCTTTAGTGAAAAAAAAAACCTTCACACAGTTGAGAATACCATCCAAGAAACATAATATAAAATCAATAACTTGTGAATGAACTCGGGATTCACTATTTCGAAAACCAAATCGGAATTTATAGTCTTTTCAAGAAGACGCAAGGATGGAAATGAAGAAATTCAACTTGGACTTGGAGACTTTCAACTCATAAGAACATGTCTGTAAAATTCTTGGTGTTCTTTGATTCTACTCACTCGTGGAAACTACGGATGTTGCTCTCATGTAAAAAGTTATAAAATGTAATAAAATGCTGTCGTCCATCAAACTGAATGTTTAGTCAAAATATACCAAGCCCTACCCAAGCGAAGTTGGATTATGGTACAGTAATGTATAACTCCGTATCCAAAAGAATACTGAAAATGTTAAATCCAATAATCACGAGCGTATGTCGCTTAAGCTTTGGGGTTTTTGGAACCAGCCCAGCTAACAGACTATTAGTGGAAGCAGGGCAACCACCATTAGGCCTACAACGTTAAGTTCAGTGTTTAAATTATGCATACTCAACTTTGTGTCCCTCCAAACCCTGCACTTACAAATATTTTCAATCGCCCAAAAACATCTGTCTATGAAGCCCACCCTCAATCTCTACTAGCACTAAGAGAGAGGATTCCTAAGTACATGGAAGAACTTAATATTACTGAATCGGTTACCTTACTTAGATGTATTGCCTCCCATCCCGCCCTGGCGAGACCATAATGTTGCAATAAATATGATCTTAGCAAAAAGCCCACACCTTACTTATGGTCTCAATGGAAATTTCCAAAATTTAATAACAAGATTATGACAATTATTACCAATGGCTCTACACATAATGGAAACCCTGGATGTGCAGTCTGTATATAGTCCAGGTGACCAGCGATCTGCGTTTTTGGAATTCAGTTTTTTTTTCGGTTTTCCAGGTCTGTGAATAAAAATTTCCCAGGTTCTTTTTCGCACACTACAACATATTTTTACCTTCTACCTCTTACGCAGTAGAGAGAAAGTTATGTATTGCTGCGGGGAAAACAGCGAATTTTCAGCAGAAAAAAAACTCTTATTGCCAGGTCATGTTAAAGAAGAAGTGGATAAATCGAGTTGCTAAATTTTGAAAAGAATTCCTCTAACACATATGATGTAGCCAGAATCCATGTTTTGTGGGTCATTGATTCCGAAAACGCGATTGACGTCAAACGTCCGTCCAACTGCTTGACAGTAAACAACCCTAGCGGCTAAACCGTTCAGACAATTTTGTTGAAAATTGACATTCCTTATTCCATCTGGCGATGTCGCGACCCCTTAAATTTGAAACATATTTTAATTTTCGGGCGTACTTTACATGACGCCCCTGAAACATTTTGAAATTTTTCACATAAACGGCTCTATTTATTAAATTATTTTATCTCTTTTTATTAAATTTTGTTGTTGGATAGTGAGAAGACCGTTTAAGAGAATAGTACAAGCCTCATTCGTTGAAAACTGATTTTTTCGAAGATTGCAAAAGTTCAACTTTTTCCGGCGTCTTCTTAACACTGCAATTATGATAGAGATTTTTTATCTTCGTGGAATCTCTCCCTTAAAGATAGATTTTGAAATGCGGTCACCGCGTAATACGGTTTTCGTGTAATTATGCGAAATACAGGCAATTTTTAATTTTGTTTAAACTGATTTTTTCTTAAAAACGGCATCAACAATTTTGATTCAAATTTCTCCTCGTATAGGTTATACGTATTTTTAGAGTGCAAATCTCATGTTTGTTAAAAATTTTGATTTTTGAAAATTGCAAAAATTAATTTTTTGGCCGTCCCCCTACAAATGCAATTATGAAGATATTTTTTTCTTAGTGAAATGTGTTCATCAAAAACAGACATTTAAATAATGTCATATTTAATTTTTCGAAAATGTGAGCATTTTTTCAAACTTCTGTGTCAAACATCGACTTTTTTAAACAATTTTCTTAAAAAAACGACACAAATTTGTTTGATTAAATTTGGATCTCAGAGAGGGTAAAGGGCAATTAAGAGAATGGTGCAGGTCTCATGTTGGCTGATATGGTCCATTTTTCGAAAACTGAAAAAAATTCTGCGTCTTCTGAAAAACTGAATTTTGTTTAAACAATTTTTTTTTCGAAAACGGCATTAACTACTGAATTTTTCTGCGTCTTCTTATAGTTTCAATTGTGAAGATACAATTGTTTTTCATAACGAAATGTCCTCAAAAATTGATCTTTAAATAGGGTCATTTTGAATTTTTCGAAAATATTAGTATTTTTTGTGTAATTTGGCATCATAGTCACGCTTTCGAATTTCATGCGCTTCGTGAACACAATTTGAGAAGTTTTGGGAAATTATTTCTATTTTCATAAAAGAAAGTAGATTGATGGAAGGTAATAACATTAACTTCGAACTAACAAATTTCTTCTTTACTTCAAGAAATTGTGATCGCTGATTATGGTATGTTTCATTTGTAAAAGTTTGGAATGACTACTGTTCCTGGCTATCGAAATAAACGCTGGTATGCACCATTGCCGCTTCGTTTGAATTGATTGGGTATGGATTATATTAGCATTATTTCTAATACTGTACATGAAAGAAAAAATGAAAAATTGAGTACCATAAATTTGTACCAACATTTTAACTTTAACTGAGCTACCTTGGTGAACAATGCAGCAACATAAATAGGGTTTACTCGTATTTCCTGGCGCGCACCCCGTTAAGATCTCAGCATGTTCACTTTTTCGTGCTCCCTGACAATTCGGACACTGTCACTCTTAATATCCGTATAGACTGTAAGCAAAAATAGCTTCGAATGCGCTCTTCTACAAAAGAAGTTAAAATTCGCGTTGAATATGATGGACTTTTTGATCGGAACGGATTTATCCCGTTGAATAACATGGTCGTTTCGATCGGATTAATAGCTGATGTACCGCCAATGTCATCAAAGACGATGTGCGACACAAATCGAAAGTCCACCTTACATCTATTGTAGTAAATGTATGTATTGTAGTAAAAAAAACTAGGTGCTACAGAATGGCACAGACTTTCTCGTAGCATTTTTTCTAATTTCTTTGATGTGGACTGGCTTCAAGGTCTTGCTCTATTCTCTGCCCAAGTGCCATCTATTATCACCAAAAGTACATTTTCTTGACATTTTCTCAACTTTTCGGTTTCTTAATAGTAGAACTGAAGTATTACTTCAAGAATATTAAAGAAAAGCATAAACTCGTCCTAAATTGACATTTTTATTCAAAAATTTGAAGCCATTTTTAAGAAAATAGCGATTAAGCATTACTGTAAATGCGGAAGTTGAAGCTCTTTTTCACAAGAATCTAGTAAGTTTTCGAAAACACCCACAAATGCAATAATGTGTTTAAATTGATGCAAATGTACACATTAACGGGGTAAGACGTATTAAAAAAATACATTTTTATAATATTGGAAAAAAATTGATACACCAAAATAAACTTGTCACTTTATACAGTACAATAAGCACTATCTATTGGGAAAAATGAAGAACTAATTTGGAGCTAATTTTGAAAAAATGGCGTTTGAGCATTTCTAAAAATGCGGAATTTAGAGCTCATTTTCACAGAAACTTATGCTTTTGAGAAAATTTATTTGACATTATTTAAAACACATCTACTCATAAATATAATACTGTGAAGAAATCGCCTCTAAAGTAAGTATTATTGACGTGGGAGAAGAAAAAAAATTGTGTAAAATTTGAAAAACAAAAGAATAGATGGCGTTTATGTCATCGTATAGGGTTCGTTTGGCATTAACGGTACCAACAATTCAAAGAAAAAATTGGAGCAGTCTTCGAGAAAATCTTTCATTTTTCAAAATTGCAAATATTGCACGCACTATTGCACGAACACTACTAAAATTTACAAAAAATTTACATAACCTTAATGCACGGACAAGTTTTAATTTGAAGGGAAAAGTCTCTGTCTTCAATATTGTGGCGATTCTGGGGACAGGGGTTCTGGCCACACTACGTGTTAGAGGATTTTTCCCCCTTAATTTGGCAACTTGTTTTTTGCACTTGTTCGTTACCAGAGCCCAGAAATGATTTTTTCCGCCGAAAATCTACCGTTTTTTCGCGCAGCATTACTTAACATTCACTATACTACGTACATTATTACTCCGTATATAGTACGTATACGAGAAAGTAAAAACTAATCGAAACTCAGCTGAGTTCCCGGTCAGACGTTTGTTCCAACAAATATATCGCTCATGCACATGCGACCCACAGGCAGCCAAATAGGTGCTCTGTGGTGCTAGGTACTTTACCCATGTTGCACCTATACAAGCGGCAGTGTTTTTGATTTGATTAATTTGGTAAAAAAAGAGTAAAAACTGTGTATGACGTATGGGGGAGAAGATTATCTGCGGACGTTTTCTTGAGTACCAGAATCCCATCCCAACATTTTAATGATAAATTGTTGAAAGACTAATGAAAGTTAATAACATTTTTGCACTTTTTTCAATTTTCAATGTTTGTAGTTGCGTGAGTCAAGAACATCCCAATCTTCAAGGAAACCTGTGACACCTCTCGAACATACTTCTATTTTAAGACTCGCCATTATTATGTACTGAGATGAATTCTGCTTACTGAATGATGCCGTATGTGAGTTTGTGCTATTTTAGGGGGGAAATCTGAAAACAACGAGAAATCCAGGCTTTCAAATCAAATTCCCGGTTTTATCCCGTTTTTTTTTCAGGCTTAGTCAAATTCCCGGTTTTTCCTGGTTTTCAAGGTTTCCAGGTTCGCTGGCCACCCTGTAAAACATTATGTCTGTATGGCCGCCTTATGTAACAGGAAAACTGTGAATAAAGAGGATAATAATAATAATAATAATAATAATAATAATAATAATAATAATAATAATAATAATAATAATAATAATAACAACAACAAGGATAGTACGGAAATTCATGGGAAACAATGTATCATAAATTCTTTTTAAAAAATACATGTTTTGTGCTCTGATTTTGAATATATGTGCAATTCATTCAAATGTGCCATTAAGATGAGAAAGTAAAAATAATAATAATAATAATAATAATAATAATAATAATAATAATAATAATAATAATAATAATAAAACTTAAAAGATCGCGAGATAAGTAACGTGTGAAAAACTAGACATTTTTGTTCCTGAGTTTAAGAAGATACATTTGCTATTTTCTTCCTTCTTTTTATGAATTTCAACAGTCTTATTAATTAAAACAGTTCCTCTTGAACTTTGTCTTTCAGATTTTACACATATACATAATTGTGATTTAATTTATCAAAATTTTGAGTGACAGTTTCCTCTACTCCATGTAGCCATCTTCAGACCGCTGGTTTAACCCTGAAATGGTGATGTGCAACTTATTGAGCATAGATGGTGACGTGGCGTCAATAATGGCACCACATATTTTAAAACTATAAAATCACCTTTATTTCTAAATTTGTGGCCGAAAACTTTTGTATTGGTGTTTAGGACACTTTCTGCACACATTACTAAGCAAAACTATTGTTGATTAATACATATTTTTGAGATAAGTGATTTTGTTTAGTTTGAGTACTCGTGATTGTAGTGCTTTTGTAAGCTGTATTTTAAACTTCCTAGCTGCCATAAGAAATACAGATATCATCAAAAGTTACATTTGAAATTGAACAGAAAGCTAATAAATATTAATTAACATGAAGAAAACTTAATTATCCACCTATTTCACAATGTTGACAATGTGTAAAAATTAGCCCCGTCGCGTTTCAGACAAACAAGATATCTACAGTTTTGATACACTGGACAATCACAGGAAACTCAGAATAAAGATATTTATTTTCTTTTGACCTTTATCACACGGCACACCTCTTTCGTTTTAAATTTGAAGTATTTGCAGTATGTTGTCAGGCTGGAATTTTCCTTCTTGCTACCAGAAGCCGCAGCTCTCGGTAAATGTTCATTGAAAAACCTTTCGTTTAGGTAGGACGGGTGCTCTAGCAAAAGGTTTTAGGAAGTCAAAAGTGATATTTCTGTATTATTTTTCATAGAAGTATACTGAACGTGAGCATTGACCCACGTGATATTGATAATAGCATGGAACAAAACCATTGGCCACCTGTGTGTGCGACGAGTCGTGCTAATGTGACGCATTTTTTTCTGTAACGAATCGTGTCCCCCCTTTCATGTTATTATATAAAGATATTATTTCATTGTCCTGATTCTGATCTTTTGAATGATGCTGTAATTGTAGATAATAAAATGACGGCCTTCTCTTTCTTTGTGGCATGAGAGAAGAGTTGTACCTTTGGAAATCCATATTACGATGAACTGGGTCTCTCTTATTAGCCTGAAACTAGATTTTATTATTATCTTTTTATTTGTGTAGATAAAAGTGTAGATAGTGAAGCTACATTTGTATTAGTTACGTATTCTTTGGTCACGTTTCAGTAATTTAGAATCCTAAAGCTGGCTTTACACTAGCAATAAAATAGGGAGCAATATTATTTCGCAAGAAAAGTTGCCAATGTAAACATTGCGGCAATAAATATTTCTGATGTTGGCAATATTTCTTGCTAGATATTCCGATCGTAATGTAAACACCCGTGTTTCCATCCTCGGAAAGATATTGCCGGCTGTTGCTGGGACTAGAATTGGATTGAAGTCTGAGCAAGATATTGCTGGAAGGAGCCAATGATGGCCACGGTCAGATGCGCTGGAAGTACGGTTAAGGTAGTACATAGACGTATTATTTTGAATTGTTATATCATTTTTTTCGTAAAATGGGTGTGTGAAAAAGTTTAATAAAATAAATGAAGTAATAAATATTACAAAACCTTTATGGTTGATTATCGAATGGTTCAAATTTCGATTTAGCTACAGATGCTCCCTAATTATTAATTTTGTTATGTTATAAATTATCAAGATTCCTAATCTAAGATTTTAAGATTAATGTATAATACATCAACATTATATAAAGGACATTTTAAAACTTTTTACTGAATTAATAATTGCGCTTTTTATAAATAGAAAATTACTTAGAACCCACGTGAACCGTAGTCCACGAAAAAATATTGAGGCTCCTGAACCGAATTTGCACAAGCCCCTTTCCCTTTCGTCTTAAAATACAGCCACATGTCTTCACAAAACATCGTTTCTTTGCCTCTTCATTGAGCACAATAACTGCGACCACGACTCGCATCTTCTCCCTTCTACTAACCATGTCGGAGTGAGATATAACCTCACTTAAGTTGACGCGCCATTTTCCTCGTGACATCACCAAGTACGGTAAGATAAAGTTCTAATGTAAAACGATCGGCAATATCTTGTCGGAAAGATCTTCCTCCCAACTTTCTGGCAACATATTGCCCCGTCTTCTTCTTGTTAGTGTAAAGATGACCGCAAGAAACAGCAACAAATTGCTGAAAGATGTTGCGGAAACCTATTGCTAGTGTAAAGCCAGCATAATGTAGAGTAATATAGAAGCTTGCTTGTTTGCTTGGTTACTTACTTATGTAACTGACATGCTCAGTCTATGCTCTAATATTTGACTAATTTTCATTACTTTTCTACATCTTACAGGTACTTTTTGTTGTTACACTTCTCTTTATTTGTTTACTTGTGACAGGTAAGCTGAAAGAGATTCATATTGTCCGAAGCAGTGGAAAAATAGTAGTACAAATGTTTGGTTTAAAAGACAGCGTAACGGACAAACGTATATTTGAACGAGTTTGAAAACTTCCAATACTTACTTGCTCTATAAATTAATTTAATTTGCGTAAAGTGTTTAAACTTTTAGTGAAAGTGTTGTGATAATTGTGAAAAACATCGAAATTCAAAGTTAATCTATAACAGTAACGGAAAAACTTGAACTTTATGTTTCAAACTGCAGAATATAATAGTGGTAAATTTTGTAGCCTTTCAATAGGTAAAGTATAGTCGTCTAATTATATTTATTAGATTGCAACTTAGATCTATTGCGTTAAACACATTGAACTCTTTTTGCATTTAATCGATCGCACTTGAATACTAGTTAGAATCATAATACTGTTATTTTTTAAATAAATACATAAACTAAATTAAATAAATTAATGCTATTAAATTAAAATGATAGTTTACATTAAAATGATTTTTTCATTAGTCCGAATTCTCATCTATTTATTATTTTCATATTTACCTCGCACGCTGATACGCATTCGCGACATGGCTACTACTCGCTATACACTTACTACTCTGTACACTCTCAAAGCCGACCTTCTCAAAGCCTTCACACACCTTTGAACAATTTAGATGAACATATCCGAAGGCTCGAAGAGGTCGTTCAAAACACAGACGGTTGGACAATAATGTGTGTTTCACGTAAGATGCGACCCGCAATACTAACCTCCCGTAAACCACCCGCCACACTCCATTGGCTTAGAGACGTTTAATTAGAATTTAAGTTGCAGGAGGTAGGGGTCAACCCCACGTCATGGAGGTATTTCACTTAGGGACTTTTTTAACTGCAAATGGGCAGGCGTGCTTTCAAATTAAATGTGCGACTTCAGTCGTCTAAGCGGCAAAAGAGCTTACGCGAGCGAGCTCGATCCTGCATTGCTTATTTAAAAGCTATTACATTGCGCGATTTGTTTTCGAGGGGAGCTTATATTGTATATTGTGCGTGACAGCATCAGAGTCTTGTAATAAGATACAACTCTCCAACTCTCCAGCTAAGCAGAAAATGTGGGCTTTAGTGGGTAAAATTATTCTAAAAGTGTAAGAGTGAAAAAAATTCTCGAAAAGAAATAAAACTTCCTGAGAGCAGCGTCAAAACCAAAGCAGCGAAAATTGTGAGGAAAATTGTGTCAATAATATTAATGTCATAATATTATTGACTTACAAATTGCATGCCATTAGAATTAGACCAAGATGAACATGTCTGTTAAAATTATAATAATTCTTTCTTACTGTATTACAAAGACCTTGTACAACCGTGGCTTTTTTCATCAACACACGAAAAGAAAAATATGCAACAAAATTGTTACTGCATTTCCATATCACGTCATAAATGTGGAAAAATTCATTTGAAGAAGATTATGCAGAATTGTTGGTATGGCAAAAACTTAACCTTACACCTGAAACCTTGAAGCAGCCACCAACAATGAAATTAAGAGTACATGTTGATCCTCACTGTGAGAATGTGAAATCTGGAAATTACTTATTGGGAATTTAAGACAATTTCATTTCATTAAAAATTTCTCTAATTTTCAGTCAGTTGTTCCCGACAGCTTTATTTTGTGTGTTTGGTTCAAGTACGGTTGCAAAGTGAAACAAGCGAATACGCATGAACGGGTGCAATATGATTGTTATACTTGTGACTCAAAATATGTACATATTAAATACTATATTATTGCATGTACTTCAATATTACAGATGTGCCCAAAAATAAAAATTACTGCTTAAAAGCAACAAGAAACTAGTGGTGCTACAGAATAGCTCTTTCCCGTAGTAGTTTTATAATTTCCTTGGTGTGAACTGCCTTTATGGTCTTGCCCCATCCTCTTGCCAGCTGCCAAATGTACTTTGGCAGCTGGCAGCTGCCAAAGTACATTTTTTTGACATTTTCTCAACTTTTCAATTTCCAAATTGTAGAACCGAAATATTACTTTAAGAATATTAAAGAAGAGTAAAACCTCGTCCTAAATATATTTTTTTAAGTCGTTTTTAAGAATACGGTGATTAAGCACTGCTCTAAAAGCGAAATTTAAAGCTCTTTTTTACAGCAATCTATTGTGTTTTTGAAAAAATTCATTTAAAGTCGTTTGGAGCACTTTCAATCACAAATGTATGTGACCAAATCGAAGGAAATGTGCATATTAACGGTGTCAGAAATATTGTAAGGAAATTACATTTGTGTAGTTTTTGGAAAAATAAAATACGACAAAATAAACTTTAGCTTATAATAAACAATGAAATTAGCACTATCCGTAGGATGAGTGCGAAGAAAAAAATTGAAGCAATTTTTGAGAAAATGTTTTCGCTTTTCTGAAAATGCGGGATTTTGAGCTCTTTTTAAGTTAAATTTAAACCTGTTGAGTTTTTGAGAAAGTTTGTTTGACATTATTTAAAGCACATGTACTCACAAATATAATGTGAAGAAACCGCCTCTAATGTAAATATTACCGAAGTGAGAGACAAGTAATACAAATTAAATTTTTGTACTTTTTGAAAAAACAAACGAAGAGAGCAATATGGCGTTTATGTCATCGTGTGAGGTTAATTTGGCACTACTCATATCAACCATTAATAAAAATTGAAACCGTTCTTGAGAAAATCTTGTTTTTGTAATTTTTTAAAATCGCAAATATTGCACGCACTATTGCACGATAACTACTAAAAATGTTAACAAAACCTACATGACCTTAATTAATGAACGATTAATTGACAATATACAATTGAAGGAAAAATTTCATTTTTAGTTGAAGACGCCAGAAAAATAAAACTTCAGCAATTTTTAAAAATTCAGAGTTAACCGTAAAAAATCGGACGTATGCCACCTTTATAAGTGTATTGTACTCTATTTTTACAAAAAAATTGAAGAAAATATTTGGAACCGCTTTTGAGAAAAGTTTGAAAATGTCGGGGGGGGGGGCTTAAGAAATTTCTCCCCAAAAATTAATAAATGTTTCTCAAAATCGCAGAGCTTTGAATCAGGCCAGATGCACAGGGGTTTCATTGATTTGGAAAAAAATCCTATATATAGTGTAACGGTACGTCCTCCGAGAAAATATAAAAATATAAAAAAATTATAAATAAAGAAAATATTGGTCACAATTAGGAGACCCGCGTACCGCGTGCCGGCCCCCATCACGAGGCCAGGCCCCTCCGCCTTCGGGACGACGTCACCACACGCCACCCCTGCGGCATAACTCGTTTTCTAAAGGGAGTCCCTTGCCTGCGACCGCCCGGCTCTAACAAAAGCTTCCCCCAGCTCCGCTCGAGTACTCGATAGCCTCTTCACGCTGCGCGGCAATTATTGACGCCAGTTGTGACACCGGCTACATCTAACCTTCGGCTCCCTCACCCGGCAAACTCGCGGACACATTTACAACCGCCAGGGCGCTTTGTTATTGAGACGCCCAGGAGCGTGCCGCACCCGCGAATGCCGAAGACCCAGTAAATTTCAATCCGCGTACGTGGTGCTAAATAGGCTACAAAATTAGTTACGCACAAGTGTGCATCCGTGAAAAGGACGGATGGGCCCGGCACCCGTGAAAAAAAAATAAGGTAAAACGATGTGACCGAGACGCGAAGGCAGGGAAATCCAAATAACCGACAGGGCGTGCTGCGATGAAAGAACCACCTTGTTAGTCATGCACAAGTGTCTATCCGCGGAGGGCGCAGCATATCTTCAAAAAAACTACTTATTGTAATATCAAACTCGCGGGCAATTGGCTCAAGCGTCGCCACGTAAGCAAAGGGCCAGCGAATGGGGAAGAGACCCGCCGATCCGGGAGAGGGAAGGCGTGCCTTCGTCCGCGGGCGCGTGTGGCCCAAGGAGAGACTTGATTCTTGACACTCGAGCAACTCACTTGGCATTTGGCAGCCGACGAATTTACTTCATTTTTGGCAGCCGACGAATTAACTTGATTTTTGGTACTCGTGCAAGTCACCTGGCAGTTGGCACTCGACCACTCCGACTTGACAGTTGTCACTCGACTAGTGCACTTGGTTTTTGAGGCCCGACGAGTTCACCATGTCACTCAAGACGTGTTCGGGAACTTGATGCGTCAGCCTAGAATTCGGCTCCGCATAACATCTCATGTTACGAGAACTATTAAAATTTCGATGCTGGAAGGAGTTTCCTGTCTAATTGATCACGAGCTGTTGTGACCGGGGGGACGCGTGTCGAGAAATGTATTCGACAACGAGCAGCAGTGGGTCCAGAGGGAGCGCGCTGTTGTGGAGATCCCGCCCGTGAAAGCACCAAGCCGCCGACGCCAGCTCCGGGGCACCATCCCCGCCGCCGCTGACACCACGCCGCAGAAGCATAAGATGAGTAAAATTTGCGCACTAAGCGACGCTCAGCCCGATTGCCGCACAAGTGCGGACAGACTTTAATTCACGGAGCTGCAGCGGACGTGCCGGTAACTAGGCACGGGGGTAGCGGCCAAGTGTTTGCCACTTTTGTGTTGTTAAGCAGTTAAGATAATCAAAGGCCGCAGTAAGCAATATGTTAACTCCATTGTAAGAAATACTGTTGCATGCTATCATCACCATCATCATCCATCATATTATTGTTTCTTTTCGTTTTAATTAAAGATTAATTTGTAAATAAAAATGCATTCCATGAGTAATTTTTGAACATGCATATACCCACAGAGAGAGACGCTGACGTTACAATAGATTAGACGCGAATGTAGTTTACATACACCAGACATACTTTTTGAAAAACAACACTTTATCGGTATCAGTAGACACGAGGAGAGGAGTTCTTTTCGATGTGCCTATCCCTCGCTGCTGCTCTTCACGTCGTTGCAGTTTAGGGTGGTAGTAATGCCGTGTTATATGCACCCGGCCCTCACACAAGACAAAGATCGGGAAAATTTTTTGATCCGACGAAACATGATATCGTAAAAAGATAAGGTGGAAATGAAAACAAAGGAAGGTAAGATAGATGATGAGAGAAAAAAACAGATAAGAAAAGGAATGAAAGAACATATGACTGAGGTACGTGGTTCGTATTAGTCAGGCAATATTGGGCAGCTATTGTCAAGTCCGTCTTGTCCTGTCACGTTATTGTCAAGTAGTCGAAGTCGGTCTGTACCCTCGGCGTTTAAGTGGGGGAGGGGGAAGCGGCAAAATATCAAGGCAGGGTGACCAGCGTTCTGGGTTTTTGAAATTCAAGGTTTTTTCCCGGTTTTCCAGGTTTAAGATCATTCATTTTCCAGGTCCTGATTCACATCTTGCTCAATGTGATCCCAAGTAACGTGTAACTTTAATCTCTATCAAAATATAGAACATGGTCACATTATTCACATAAACACCTAAAACGACCTTGATTTGCATCATTTGAACTGTTTTAAGAATTTGTTTTACAAACTAAATCCTAATTTTTTGATACAAATAAATTAGTGTGTCCACTAATTCTCTAATAACTCATGCCATTATTTTAGCTATCTCTGATTATGAAAGATATTCCAAATCTATTGCAGCCCATAGATTATCGATAATCTCAAAATATCGTTGAGATCGCATATACCATTTGATTTTTACTGATTTCGTAAATCACCAATCAGATTGACAAGAGAAAAGTCTCTACACGATTTCAAGGTGCCACAATACTGCAAACTGCAACAATCTAAAATAGTTTTGCAACACCACATTATTTAGTTGTATTTATTAATTGACAAATTCTCTCCACATCTACAGTAGGAGGAACAGATACTTGAAGTGTTATCATTATTATTGTAAACGAAAGTCCACAACATGCCTCCCAAATATAGAAAACAATAGCTTCAAAAGCAATTCAATTGATAAGTGATTGTAGTAAGGAAATTAAAAGTTATGTCAATAGTGATAAGATATAATAAAGAAATGTAAATTGATATTTATTACACATAGTCAAAAATATACAAGGAACATGAGGGTGGAAATAAATTTTATTGTATATTAATACTCTAGAATTGAAATAAAAGAAACTCTTTTGGCGTTAATGTGGACTATTACTGTTGTTTCCGAAGCTTTGGAAACTTTGGTCGGTCACCGTTGAAAATTGTCCATTTATGCCACTTAAAAAGTGTTTCTCAACACTTCTTGCACTCCATGGAATTTGCAGACCGACGTCTGGTCTCGCTTTTCAAAGGAAGTGGTCACATGGTTCGTTGACGGAAACTGGTGCTGCGCAGAACGAACAAAAAATCGGTGCACCGGAGTAGCCCACCCATCTCTTTCCACCATGGGAATATCGGGAGGGAAACGATATTGTCGACGTGCGAACGGAAGTTGCACCCTGGGATGCTTCTCCCACATAGCTGCAATCCCTTAAACTCACATTTGGCACACGCTCGTTACTTGACGAAAATTGTTAAACAGGTATTTTTAATTAGAAATGTTGAAAAAACAGAAATTTTGAGTATACTGTTTATAAACAATTCGTGATCCCAGTTATTGAAGAAAGTGACAATGATTAATTGTCTATGTCTAATTGTCAATGATTAATAAATCTACAACTAAGTTATTTGATTTATATTATACAAGCATAAATTATTAATATACCCAGAACCGACTAATTTAATTCATATTAGAAACAATAGATAAATCTACAAACAAAAGGGACGCGATGTTTATATTTCGATAATATAAATACTTTTCACATAAAACAAACATTTTTCAGCAAAAGTTCCAAATAATCCTGGTAAGCGAGACCTTTCAATAATTTTAATATAAACTGTTTAAACATTGGTGAAAAAAATTGTTTTCATTTTTTACTACCGTCCACAATGTTTAAAAATCTGAAAAAATATATATTATATAATGTTATACGACCCATTTTAGGGAAAAAATCGAGATAGTACTCTAACGTTATCACATCGAAAATTAATTTCAAAACTTTATTTTTTCTACATGAATTTGGCGTCAAAATCGGTAGACAAAAATATTTTTAAGTTCAACAATGTTTCCCCGTTTCTCCATTTTTTTACAGCCTGATACACGCAATAGAAACCAAAAAAAACATGGAAAACACGTTTCTCGCTGTATCGCTGCAACAATTGCCCTAGGTGGCTGATTTTTTGTGAATCTGCATCATTTTTATTCTCTTTCACACTAGCATCGCGATTATCGATTTGGTTTGGGGGCACTTTTCACCATCTAATTTGACTATACCCTTTGTTCCCCATATGTATTCATTTTTTGAGTCTAGTATGTACCCTCTCCCTCAGAAAAAATGTCGTTCAAAATTCTATCTTCCACACCGCGCCGACAAACTTGGACACCCCTCGGCCTGGGGGAGGGCAGGGGGAGGGACGCGTTGACCAATCGCTAGCAGGTAGAACCACAGTTGTCTGTGATTGGTGCAACATCCCAAGGAGCAGAAAGAACGCTGTCTCAGGGGGAGGGGGCTAGTTCGTTTACGTACGAGACGGAAATATCATCATATTTCCCTGCCGAAGGAGGTAGTTTGCCTGCGCGTACGCCACGACGAAAAAATATTTCTAAGCGGGGTTTTCCGTCCAGAATGATTGTCTATAGACCAGTAAATATTTATCATTTTAGCAACAATTATTCTAACTTTTAGTAATCGATTTGTAACTCCTGACAAACTGCTATTTTGAGGTATTCATTTCAGGCACAATTTGCGGCGCCTTCCCGGCCATTCTAACGCATATTTCGAATTTGTTTATAAAATTATAAATTGTTGCAAAATTGTTAATTCGCTGTTTTTGGTTCTGGGACATCTGGAGACTCTCCCCACTTTAGATTTGCAAAATTTGAAAATTGTTTATAAATTTGCAATTGTTGCAAATTTTTTTATTGTCTAATCTGAATGGCGTTTAAATGTGATGCAAAATTCCGGAATCCGTTCGGTGCTATTATATCTCGTTCTCGAGATATATGTAATTGTTTATAAGAAATTAACATCTTAATAGACCCCATTTGTTTGCGCTTAATTCATTCGCGCTAGCAGAATAGCGTGGATGGGCCTACTGAAAAAACAGTTCTCCAATGCCGCGCTTTTGCCTGCCACATACGCTTAAAATGCACTTGCTTGTAAACAAATTCTGTGGCCAATTAATTATGATAAATTCGTATTTTTACGGCGAGTATGAGCATAACTTTTATTTGGTTTTTATATTCTCTTTTAGTCTTGCAATTTGCAAGTCGATATATTTATCAAAGAGGAAAGAAATTGATTATAAAAAAATATTTTTCAAGGTGCATTACGCCCAAACAATTGTTTCTGTTTTTCTATCAAAGGGGTGTTGAGCAACCGAATAAATGTATTATTAATTTTTAAGTCCCCTGTTAACACCGAGAGTCAGAAACTATTTGTTCCTCTTGTTTAACCATTACCATTAAAAAATAGGGAAACATATTGCTTAGCTGTTTGCTATAAACTGCACTGGATTGGATGAAGGTAGTGTTAAGGTTTTCAAATACAGAAATATTCAATTTTGTGTTTTGAAAGATCACATGAGTAGAATCACACATGACAATATTTACACAAGTATGGAAATTTCTAAATAAACGTATATAAACTTTAAGTTAATATTTTCAATTCAATTTATCATTCCTTTCTAAAACTGTTAATTTGATGATTTCATTGTATAATATTCAAATTAGAGCTTTATGTGCTAAATCTACGCATTGTTAATACATATTTTTAAACAACATTCATATATTTAATATACATTTAAAAGGTTTTTAGATTGGCGAACGTTTCAATGAAATTTCATGAATTCCTAAATGCTTGAAAATAAATACTTGTAAAATTAAATAATTGTAGCGTGTAAAATTGTAACAAACTCACGTATTTGGTAAAACGAGTTGATATTACTAAAAGAAAGCAAAACAGATGTTATAACAATTCAAAGAGATTTAGCGTTTGTTTACAGTTTAGTAAATATTAATGCACTAGCATTTCCCAGTGAAAATACATAGAACGAACTTGGTGGTCAAGTGATATGACCTTCCCAACACAGACTACATTTCAGTATCGTCAGAGTTCGAAAGTGGTTTGTTGGCCGCCATTCTACGAATCTATCAAAAACTTGAATTTTGCACGACCATCTGTACAGGGAGAACGTAGCGGTTTATTAAACGGAAACGGGCCATTCGAGGTATCTAATGTGCACTCTTTGAAAACGTTTAACCATTATAAAATACCAAATAAACAATGTTAAAGGTCACCAGCTTAACATTGCCTTTACTATTTGAATATTTTCAACATCCCCAAAACCAACAGAAAACCCATGTTTTTACAGGTTATTATGAAACCAATTCAATAAATATAAGCATTTATTCACGTTATTATTTTTAAAACACTCAAATATCTACGATGTTATTTGATTCATGTCTTCATCAAAGATCTGAGATTAAAAAACTGATAAGCAGAGAAAATTAAAGTAATTTTGAGTGATTGATGAAGTTGAATGGTCAAATGAAAAACAATGTTTCTTGCTTCATATAATGCTATCGTG
The DNA here is from genome assembly GCA_011170035.1 of Teleogryllus occipitalis. Classification (NCBI taxonomy): domain Eukaryota; kingdom Metazoa; phylum Arthropoda; class Insecta; order Orthoptera; family Gryllidae; genus Teleogryllus; species Teleogryllus occipitalis. The sequence goes on along the minus strand of BLKR01004518.1, from coordinate 163 downwards.
TTTAACAGACATGTAATTACATGTGATACCTATATTTAAACATCCAAACTAATGAAAATTTTCAAAATTAAAATCATCAATAAAAAGTTGATTCATCAGTAGGGATTATATTATTAAATACTTTTTTGAGACTCATGTGCTCCTGTGTTAATAACGTAGTAAA